>JAFBJZ010000864.1:600000-825000 GCA_016785225.1 Psettodes erumei | reverse complement strand
TACTCAGGTTTGCTGATCTACTGATGTGCTAATTTACTGAGAACATTTATTTATATGACTTTATGAATATATAGGAAAATGTCAACATGGACAGTTCTCCGACCATGCCAACAGCTGCACAGTCTATTATCAAGTTGCTCTTTACATGTTTTGGTTGAGGGACAGTGCCACGGTAACTGTTACATCCTGTTAACTGACTGTTCTGGGGGGTTAGAACCCCTATGTCAAGTAATTCCAGCTTTACTTCTGTCGCAGTGCTGCTGTGATGACCCCTCTGCAAGTGGACTGGAATTCACAGCTGTCTCCGTAGTATAATCAAGGCTTTGTTTACTGTATCTTTAACCGGATAAAATTTTTAGCAGGCGCAAACTTGAGACCTGTTGATGTTATGTTATTGGCTTAAAGTCTAGAATGTACAGCCCTGCCTTTCAGAATTTAATTCAATTCATGGTGAGGCAGGACATGTCCCTCACTGACTCCCAGGACCCTGTGGTGAGAGGCGGTGCTCCTACCCTAGAAACAGGGAAGAAGTGAACCCTAGCCACAGCAGCCCTACAGGCCAAATCTGCTCTCCACCATCGTGACGTTGTGGGCCACATTCAACAAGGCAGAGGAGGCTTTGGCCTTGGAACTTTAACAGCTCTCTGGCAAAAGGCATCTGCAAATGAACGTCATTCCATGGTGGTAGAGGAGGTGTGCCAACAGAAGGAAGCAGCTAGATGATCCAAAGCTGTAGCACAAGCCAAACAGGGTCACTGTATGAGGTGAGAGGTGTCGAGAAGAGAAGACTCACATGGAGCAAATTCTGGGGCATGGAATCTAACAGGCTGAGCTTCATCATCCGAGCTATGTATGATGTGCTGCCCTCCCCCACAAATCTGCAGCTATGGCTAGAAAAGGACCCAACTTGCCCCTATGTACATCCCCTGCAACACTCAATTACATCCTGGTTGGCTGTAGGACCAGCCTCACTCAGGGCAGATACACGTGGAGACACACCCAGGTTCTCAGGTGCCCAACCTGTTGACCACCAAGATGTACGTCGACACCAACCATCGTTTGTTCGGGAGGGGACCAGGGACTGGCAGATGTGAGTTGACCTAGATCAGAGGCTCATTTTCCCTCCGGAGATTGCAACAACCACCCTGCGACCAGACTTCGTCCTCTGGTCTAATTCCTGCCAGCTCGCCTACAGCATAGAACTGACAGTTCCATGGGAGGATGGCATTGAAGAAGCATATGTGCGTAAGAAGCTGTGCTACTCCAACTTAGCAGCTGAGGCAAAGGACAGAGGCTGGAAGGTAAGAGCCCGGTGAAGGTGGGGTGTAGGGGCTTTGGGGAAACTCCTCATGGAGGTAAGAGTCAGGGGAGAGGCTCATGGTCATGCCATCAAAGAGCTGGCCAACACTACTGAGAGGACAAGCCATTGGCTGAAGAGGAGCATCACCTGGGCTGCTAAGGTGAACAGTTAACCACAGGACACACACCCAGGAGTGATCAACCTGTGGTGGGCCTGCCTCAGCGGAGGGTGTATTGTGATAATTGGCTGAAACACCCTGTGATGCTGAGGTACACAACTGATGATGTGTCCCACTGGTAAACCTTATAGCAGCCATCCTTCAAGAACTCCCGAATAGAAAGCGGGGCAAATACTAGGGACTACAACATCTAGTCCTTTCAATGAACCATTGGATTACAAAATGAAACACACTCTGTGGCCATTTTATCAGGTACACATTTGCAATCTAATGTAATTCAACAAAACTGTCCTGTCATAAAATGTATTTTTACTATGTACATAATGTTCCTTTTTCACACTCATAGAAGTGTTAATACAATCATATGTTCTAACATTGCAGTTTTTAATGGTGGACTAATCTTCTTATTTTGATATACTATATGTGCGGCAATCAAGTGTTATGTAAGATGGGAGACTTTGCTGTACGTTGTTACACTGGTGCTACGTTGCCTTGTGTGAGGGCAGGCCCTGGGCTTTAGCTGCTCTGTGAGTCCACTGCCCAGAGGAAGTTCCCACTGCTGTGGCTATCGGAGCGGAAAATGAGTGTTTGTCACCCACTTTAGTCACAACTCTCTCTCTCTCTCTGTCTGTCACACACACACACACACACACACACACACACACACACACACACACACACACTCACACAGCTATACAAAGTCCACGGATCACTGCCTCACATCCCTTTTCCCACATAGCAGCGGCAGACTTAAAGGGATCTAACTGTTAAATTGACCTTGAGGTGTTGGATTATGCTGGTTGTAGTTTTTAGGAAGTAGGCTTAAATTAGGTGAAAATGATTTCATGAGAAAGTTTTTTCTTGCAATTTGACATCTGGGTCATTTGGTTGTTGACTTTAACTGTGTCAAAAACATGTCGACTGTTAGACTGAATGAGTGGACCATAAAAGCTGACACTATGCAGGGACCGGACGATTGTTAGCCACTTATACTGTATGTTCTCTGACACACCTGTCTTGTGATGCAACTATTTTTGTGTAAATATTAAAATGAATATAATCAGGACTTTATATATGAGCTAAATAATCAAAAAAACGAAAATATTCCTCTTTTGAAGGTCAGTGTGGGTCAGAAATGTGTGCACGTATGGTCCCAGTGGGGGTGAGGAGCACTTACTCAGTATAAGTTCAGCAGGTTTACAAGCTTTGCTTTATTCGTCCCATGGAGCGTACTCTTTGTTGATCACAAAGCATGGAAAAAAGCAAAAGAGAGAGCAAGGGAAGGCAATAAAGAAAGGAGGATTAATGAGTTTTGAAAGGATTATTGTGAGTATCATGTGTAAAGCCAGATTTGGTCAGTGAAAGAGGAAATATAAATGTGGGTGATAAAAAGAATGTCAGTTGGAGGGGTTTTCCTTTAAGAGGGATGACCTAATTTCAGCAGAGAGTAACGACGTGAAAGGTGCTTTGAATCAGAGAAAGTTTAGAAAAACTATTTTGCTGAAGTTCCTCCTCGGGCCAAGAAGGTTGGAACCATGGGAAAGACAGAAAAAGCCAAGTCATGGTTTTTAATACCTGTTCTCGTAAATCACCCCGTACCTGGCACAATGACAGTATGCCTAAACAGGGCAATCTGCAGGATGGAGGGTGGAGTGGATTAAAGATGACAACATCTGAAGTAAGGAGACAAATATCGGCTTCAGTGTGTGCCGAAACGAGCCGCGTCCGAGCGTGTGGGTGTTTTTGGGTTTTTTTTTGTCAGTGCTCACATTAAGTTTCAGTGATCTGTTATAAATCTATGAAGTATAAACTGGAAGTTTTCTTCCGTATTGTTGGAAGAAAATTCAAACGTGCTTTATTCAACTGAGATTACCATACTTCTTTGAAAACAAAGCCATACTCTTGCATGGCCTATTAAAAGAGTGACATCACACCAAGCTGCACAACTCATTTACCACAGCGGTTCTAAACAGCAAGGTACAGAAAAGCGCTTGAAAAATTACAGGTTGCCTTAATGTTTCATCTATTCAGCCATTGATTTGTCAAATATTTACACATGAGTGTGATTATTGTCCCCTGCAGGCTTATGTGATTCATGGGAGACTGAGAACGGGACCATTTCCAGTGTGATCACTGCAGAGCTGGCTTTGATCAGCCAACAGTCATGCAGCCTGAAGCTACAGAAACGGTTGGTATGACACAGACAGCAGCAAAGGAAAATGGGAACCCCCCACGCAACCTACTGCAACAGCAAAAAACAAAATAGTACATACTGTAAAAAAAAGGAGTAACTTTATTTTCCCCCCCTAAAATATATTATAATATCTACTGGCTCTCAGATAATAGTTTGTAGAAGGCTAGAGATAATGGCAATGAGTTCAATATTCCTTTAATTAAGTTCCAGCTTGATTACTCCCTGGATAAACCACTCCTGTCCTCAGTCTCTTCCAACTCTGCCTTGCAGGAGTTCCTGTACTCCCAGAGGGTCTGGTGTCCCACGGCTGCAGTGCTGCGCCGCCTTACCTCTTAGCAGAGTTGTTTTTCACTACAGGGTCGTGTAGCAGAGACTCCTAGCTTGGATCCTTCTCACCGACAGATCTGAAACTGACTGGCACGGCATCAGTGTTTTTGGATGGACTGTGAGAAATCATTTTTGACACTTTTTGATGCATCAAAAGGTGACTTGAGTTGCTATGGTTTTTCACCAGCAAAACAATCAATTCGAGGTGGTGCAGTTCTGTAGCTTTCCCTACACCTCCCCTCCCCCAAGCAAAGCCCCTCTATCCAGACCCCAGCAAAGGCTCTAAATTTGATTTAACCTTGAACATCTACCAAACTGACAGATTAGTAGTTTATACACACTGCTCAAGTTACTCAACCTCACGGGCAAAATATGGTCCTTATTTTTTTATTCCCTACAGACTTGACTTCCCTTGTTGACATATTTTATTAGGTTTTTCTATATAGTGGGAATTTTAGAAGGGCAGGAAAACTATAATTTCTTCACATAAACTTTTCCCCCCCACAACAAATAACTGTAATAACAATGGAATGTGTTTTGTTTCGTTTTGGTTTGGTCAGCACAGAGTTCAGCACCTTCACTTCTAAGTTGTTACGTTAGCCAGATTTCCAGGAAAGCTGCACAGAAATGGCACTTGACGATATTTTTCAAAATTGGATTTGGCCTTATTAGGCACCAGATGGTCAGGATATGCAGCAAATGACAATATCACAAAGGTCCAGTGCATTTAAAGAGCCACTGGAATGTATTCAAGTTTAAGTCTTAAGTGTATGTTACTGTGATTGACCACTGGCACCTGAACATATTTGCCCTGGAGTAATAAACCTCACTGATTTACACATGTTTTAGGAAGGGCCAAGAATGATTTGGGCAGTGTTTCTGGAAAGCGGCTTCAGCCAGGTTAGGAATGTGCAGGACTCATGCAGAGAACAGGGGTAGTGCACCCCAGTAAAGAAATGTTTCAACTCTCACTTGATTGCATGCACGCACACGGAAAAGTAAGGACACCTCGGTACACAAATCATGGACTGTGGCCCCACAGAGAGGTGTGAGGCCTGTCAGAGAGCTGGCAGAACCATAGGGAACGTCGTGTCATTTTACTGTTTGGCTCAGTTTTCCCTGTCCACACAGTACAACCGGAGGCAGCGGGGCAAAGGTCATGAGTGGAGGACAAGTTGAGGCCACCGTGTTGTCTGAACATCATTAAAAGGACTTTGCTGGACTTGGTGGCCACCTTAAAGACTTTGTCGTCTTTTGCTTTTATTGATCCTTTTCCACCACAGTCAAGCATAAAAAAAGCTTTTTCACATTATTTCATGCATTTCAGCTGTCAAAAGTTTTTGTCAAGTGCGAAGTGAAAATGCAGATGCATGGAGACCCACCTGATCTTGTAACAGACTGAAAATAATAATTCAACCATCCACTCTGTGTGGCTCACTGCTCTTTGTCATTGAAATGGACTATTCACACTATTGTGAAAAGGCAGCTTTTGCACCCCTTGGTTATTGTGTATATGGGGCTTATCGCTGGTGTGAAACCAATCACAACCGGACGCTGCTTGAACTGAAAGGTCGACAAAAAAAACAAACCACCAGGCCTTGTCCATGAAACATTTTTCAAGGCTGTGACATGCATCTACCTCCAGCAATGTTAGCACTGCAGCTAGGGTGGTGCTGTGAGTTCCAGAGTGGTGCCCACTGCAGACTGTTTTAAAGTCAGAATAAAGTCATGGCACTTTACACATGAAGTCGCCACTAAGCTGCATCCATAAGATCCATCTTCTGGCTGCAGTGAGCTTCTCATCTAACTCTCGGGCAGTAATCGAATAAGCATATTTTGTGAAACTATTCCTTTGATGGCATGTTGTGAACTTTGCTCCAATTTACAATCCAGCACATATAGTACATGCACACGCTGCCATCCAAGCAAAGCGGAGGAAACTGTCGGCATTATGTAGTAAATATGAACAGTTCCAAGGACAATTTCCAACGTGAATTGCACCGGTGTTTCAAGGAGTTGTCCTCAGTGTCCTCAATGTACAGCATGTATAACGGCGAGTGCTGTGTATGTTTTACAGATGTTGTAAGTTATTCAACTGCACTTTGATATCTTGCTCAGTATTGTAACGAAAGCCACAAAATGGAAAACATTATTGGAAGATATTTGTCAGAGAAACGAGGTCCACATGGCAACTGGATTCAATCAGAGTCAAACTCTTATTTGTTTGTACACTGAGAGAGAATGAATCAAACTTCCATCTGATTGATTACTAATGGACTTGGTCATGTATTCAAAGAAAGGAATTGTGTGCCTGTGCTGTCCGTGTGGACGCGTCTGTGTTTATGGGCGAGTGCAATCCTCTTGAGGACGAAGGTTTCAAGGCGGCTCAGCAAGGATTTCAAGATACAGCCAAGAACATAAACAAATATCAGGAGGGGGGTTGATGGCGTGTGTCGTTTCTGTCAAATAATGAATCCTCACAAAATAGACCACCACCATTACTGGAGGTGCAATCACTGCTTTCCCTTCCCCTTTTTCTTCCCTCTCTAAACTCCCTCGCTCTCATTTCAACTCTTGATTCAGTACTGAACGCTCACCTAATTCAACACAGATTGAGCAACATGACATACTTAACTTTTACTTTTTCTTTTTACACTTTTGTTGTGTGTGTATTTGTCTGACTTCACTCTATCACAACAGTGACCCAAAAACGCAATTTAATTCCAAACATTCAATCATTTCTGGACACAAATATGGCCCCAAAAGAAATCTGATCCTGTAACCCCCCAAGGTAACGGTACAGTTGAGCCGAACTTTCAGCAGAGCGTTTACACACAAATACACAAACACACACATATGTATGGGTCAAGAAGATTACGGTGCAGACTCACCACAGCTTTTTTTTCTGTTCATCATGTCGTCTGTCAAAACAACACAGACTTTGATGTCAAATTGCACTGTTGCGCAATCGTGGATCCGATTGGGGTTGCGGGCAGAAGTGCCGTGATTGGCCTGCCAAGGCGAGCATCTTTGTCGCAGCAGTAGTGACTCCTGCTGGTTGGCTGGAGAGCCTGTACCAGATGAGGTGGGGGCTAGACGGCATGTTGTGGCCCTCCGTTCATGTAATGGCCTCCTGGTGAAACTGAGAAAAACCAGCTGGCGAGTCGCCGTGTATTGGAGACGCAATGGTGGCTGTCATTCCACAACAACACGGAGCGAGCTAAGTGGTCAGAGGTTTAGTAAACATGGAAACTTGTCCTTCCAGAGTAAGGGCATTTTCAAATCAGTATCAGTTTGTCAATCAGTGAATCAGTTTGTTTGCTCAGGCCCCAGTCAGAGCTGCTCAGCTAATTTTCCCTTGGTTCGATTTCTCTTCACAAAAAATTAAAAAATAATAATAAGGCAAAGCAAAATGCATCATCATGAGCCATGTGAGAATGTTCACAGACCTTGATCATTTTCCACGAGCAGCTGTTGATTTCATTCATTTGCCCCCAATTACACAAAGTGCACCTGGCTACAGAAGGTGTTTAGTTCAAACTTGCAAAGTTCTCCTTGTGACTTGGTCAGATAAAGACTAAAGATGACCTTTGACCTGTGCGACCAGACGACCAGACTGTGCATCCAAGTACAATAACTGTAGTCACACCTGGTTCAGACTAAATGTGACTCCATTGTGAAACACTACAGACCAGGTAATATGGTAGCTTAATATGCTAGCATACCAGTATTTGCAACACAAAACACAAAGTACAACGGAGGCAGATGGGAAGTCTCCCAAGTGCAGGAGAAACTGAAAATTTGACCTGATGATGACGCTGGATGAAAAGTTATTACAAATCCAGTCTGTGCCAAATTTGAAGGCAATCCATCCAATAGCTGTTTGAGACATTTGACTAAAATACACAAACATGAACCTGCTACTGAAAGAGAAGTCAAGAAATAAACAAAGTGATCAGGCTTCATCCTTTGGGCGCCATGGATGCCTGCACAAAATTTATTTTCCATCCTTTAAATAGTTTTCGAAACACTCCCACACAGATTGACCAGCTGACAACACAATTTACATACCACCAGACATTTCCTAGAAACTAAAAATGCAAAAGCAAAATGAGAAGGGTGGAATTCTTGGAGTGCTTACATCAATGAGAATGCCATGGTGCCAGAGAAATGCCCGTGCACCGCCATAATGTCTGATGAGGGCCATTTCATGAGACAAATTTCACCACCCAACCAAAATCCCACGCATCCCATATGTGACAGGCATGCATGAATGTCCGCACGTGGCCTCGTGTTTGGATGTTTGTGTCTCTGTGTGTGTATGTAGGTTTGAAACAGGAAACTGAGGGGGAAAGAAACCCCACTTTAGTGGATCCTGTGAGAGCAGGCCACTGACCACAGACAGACCGCAGAGTGAGAGGAGCTCAGCCACAGCCTGCACAGTGAAACAGGAGAACTTTGAGGTGACCGGGCACCCAGCAGTCACCAGCACCGGGGCAGAAAGATCTGTGGAGCAAGATGGGCAGCGTGGGCCGTGCATGTGCGCACATACATGCTCATCCGTGCATGCACACCAGCACACATCCACAGTTCTCATCTGGCTAACATATGCCCTCTTGTTTGCACACGGTGAAACACAGCAGCCTATGCAGCTATGAGCTTTCCTCTTCTACTAAATGGATGCGCAGTCTTTTTAAGTGCACTTCCTATCCTGTGTTTCATTAGCGCCCATACAGATCAATCCAGAATTGATATGTTACAGAGGCCAGCGAGCACCTCTGCTCTCCCAGAGAGTGTACATACAGGATTCAAGGATAATCCAACTTTCTCCGTTCTATTCATCTTTAACAATACAACACGATGCACTTATGTGACTCATTTATTTCTTTATCAGCTGTAAGGGAGTGTGACAGAAAAAAAGAACAGAGTGATCACAAGGTTAGGGATAAGAGGGATAGCATGGTTCCCAGGAAATGAAGATACAGGCAATAGTGGCCTGTGGAGAGAGAAAGGAGGATGATGGAGAAAGGGGGACGGAGAATCTGAGGAGGAGGGAGGGCTAAATCAAAACCATATGCAGGCTGAATCTCCAGTATTGTTCCCAACTCAAACCAGCTGTCCGCTTTTGGCTTATCCATCAAAATAAACATTTTCTCGATGGCCACGAGCTACGCAGGCCTGTTAGTCATTAGAAGAAGTTTCTTACACCCTGCAGCCTCACTCTGACTCCATATCACAGCACATGAGAACAAATGCTGAGGTATATGGAGGCAAAACAGGAAAAGATACATGCATGTACAAGGTGCAATGAGACTATTTTGTCATCCATAACAGGACATACTGCTGTCAGAAGAGTATCTGCACGGCATGTGTTTGTTTGTTCCACAAAGGCCTCGCCTCTTTTATAGCTGTTCAACCTGAGTTTACTGGCTGAAGGACAAAGCATTCTGAAACAATTACTTTGGAGCCCTTGAAGATGAATCACACACTTGTTTTGCTCTTTTTTTGGCTTCATTGCTGTCATTAAAGTTTTCATCAATTTACGAACCGCAGTGTGCACTTCAAAGGCCCCCCCCCAACCGAATATGTTTGTGATGAGGATCTGCGTCGGGTCTGGAGGCCAAGTAACCTGCTGCTGGTGAAGTCAGTGCGTCTCGGAGCTTGATCAATCGTCAGTCTGTAGCTTCCGATCTGCGGCATCTATGCGGACAGATAAAAAAGGGGGAAGTGAACTGTGAACGCTCATGTCCTGTTGCATTACTTTTGATTGGTTTGATCATTTTAGAACCAAAAACTTGTTAACGCTCACCCGCCGTCAGACAGGAGAGCGTTCAAGGCTGGAGCAGAGGCAAAAATCTCAAAAGCAAGTACACATGTGCTCCTTGTGCCTCAGCGAACACACACTGTAGAAGACAGTTTGTGTTACATTCGCTCGTTCATTTACTGCGTTTCGCTATGGTATGTAAACGAGACTGTGCGGTACACTGACAGATGTTAACAAAACAAAATTAGATACTATTCCAGCCATGCACCATGCATGATAATAGCTGGTGGGTGATTAGTTTTCTTACTACGGACATTTACTACGCACATTTTGTATTTTGCATGGTGTTCTGATCAGTTTAGGTGGCAGCTTTGACCCAGTGAAACGGCTTTGAAATCTTAATTTAAGTTTCTTCCACATTTTGGCATGTTGCTGCATGAAACAGGATGTTTGGGCTGGAGTAAATGTTCCGTGGTACGCGGGTTCAAAAGCGGATTTAAGCCACTTGAGCTACTCCAACCATAGCATTTTGGAAAACAGAAACAATATCTTTGCAGACACCCAAATATGCAACTGTCACAAACTCTACGATTTGCTTGAAAAGTAGACTGGACGTTTCCAAGATCGATATAAACTGTTCTGATCTCCAAGCTGGACCTTCATTACTCAGCTGTAGTTTCCAATCTCCAATTCTCACAAAAAGAAGTGACTAGCATTAGTAAATACTGAACTTCAAACTGTAATCCCTTACACTACCCTTTGCTGAGTAATCGCATTAGTGCAAGATATGAGCCCAAGAGCATGAATGTCCATCCAACCGATAAGGCAAAAACCACAAAAGTCAGCCTTGTGGTTGCACTACAAAAACAGGTCAGGGGATTGTGAAGAGTCATTCAGATTCATCTGCACCAAAGTTCCTGCCAATCTGTCTGGTGGATGTTGAGATATTTGATACGATAAGTAAGAAACATACACTGACCTGCTGCTGTAGGGAAAGTCAGATGATCACCACAGTCATTAGGATTCAACCACTGACAATCCTGAATATCTTAACAAATTTAGTGGAAATCCAACCAATACTTGTTGTGATATATCGTTCTAGACAGACGTGGTAGACGAAACCAGACAACGAATACTCCAAAGAAATGTCTCTTACCAGAAACAATGTCCCCATTACTCTGGATAATCATAGACCACAGAGCTGTGGGCAGTGAGGTCTGTTTATTCTGTTTTATTCTGAGTGAATGAGACGTTGCTTCTGGTGCGAAACGTTGTTGTTCATTGTTTTGTTTGTTTGGTTTTTTCCCCCCAAATGTAGTATTTTAATTATCCTGAGCAGCACAAATTAAAGCTAATAAAAGTATTGGGCAGTGGATTTTTCAGAAGTGGAAAACCAACTGTCCGTGTGCTTGTTCAGGTGAACTGACCCCCGCAAAATTACTCAGATTCCAGGGGACTGAAATGCACACATGACACAAGACAGTACACAAACACTTCAACATACACTGAAATCGATCCCCTACTTCCACACAAACCATTGACAAAGACTCCCCTCCAACCCACGGTCTCACTTGAGTCATGGCCTGGCAAATCATTCAAATTTAAGTAAACTTTATAACTTAAAAACTTTTTAAAAACTTTAGAAAATATTATAATAAATGAATAAACTGTTAATACACTGCACAGCCTTGTATCCATTGTGATGCATTTAAAGTTAAAGGACTGAGGCAACAGCATGACTGAGTCATGAACTAAAGATAATCTATACATACAGCCTGCAATAGCACATTATCTCACCGTTCATGAAACACAAACGCATGCAGAGTCAGACACAGAGTCAACTGCTTGGAAGAGCAGACACACACACACAAAGAGCATCTGACAGTGCTAATAACAGAAACATAATACGCACACATCCTGTGGTTTACGGACGAGCACGGCGCTCGCCAACATCTGGCATCCACAGATAAACTGACACGAGCTACGTTGCGGAGACACAGCACCGTGCACGCCAGGCTAACAGAGGAGGGAGACGCCGTTAAGATAAACAACAACAGGAAGTGCAGAGCAGAAGATAAAAAGCAGTTGATGGAGGAGAGGAGGATGTTCAGGATATATAATATTTGGGCGATGTGATATTGCATGTTGAGATAAACAAGAAAATAAAGGATGAATTGGAGGTAAGTAATGGTGTTATATAGTATAGTGAATACATAATAGGCCACATAGGGTGAATGGGGAGTGTAACAGAAAGAGGAAATAGAGAGGCTTTTCCCTCATGCAAGCAGGAGAGGGTTTTGTTTGCCACTGTCTATTGTCCTACTGTCCATATGTTTCCTACCATCAAGCAGTTATCTGTCAGACAGAGCTGTGCTAATGGGACCGGGATTAACCTCTGCCAACGGACGAGGGCAGACAGTCCACACACTATGGGTGGCCTTGTGCAGTTGCTGTGCAGTATCCTTCCTCTTCAGACTCAACCCACACATTAGGGCTGCGTCCGATTCTATTTCAGCGCGTTTCAGAAACGAAGATGGATGGAGAAGTGTCCCTGTGTGTGTGTTTCCGTGTGTTCGGCACCGAGGGTAAGGCCAGCTCTGCTTGACTGCCGAGCTGCTGCGTATCCCCCTGCAGGCTCTGCTGTGTCCATTGCCAGGAAAAACAGCACAGGCTTTAGTCCTGGAGAGGCCACATCCTGCTGCCACATAGGCCTGGACGTGTATGTGTGTGTGTGCGTGCGTGCGTGCGTGCGTCAAAATGAGCGGATGCACGGTCGGAGCATAGCTGCATCATATCGGGGGCAGCGGTCGCCTCAAGGAGCAAACTTGTGACGAGAAGGATGCCGGCTCCATCCGCGGACTAGCAGGATTAAACCTGGGTGGGAAAAGAAAGAGCAGCAGTTATCCATCACCACCCGAGCAAGGCCCTTAACCCCAACTGCTCCAGCGGAACTGCTCAGTGTCCAGCGAGTCAGACTGGATGTGAGGAGTGCATTCCCAGGCTCAGGCCAAGTTCGCCCTCTTTCAACGGTCCAGCAGTAATGACCTCATCATCACTACTCTCCATCTGATAGACAGGCCCACTGCATCACACGACTAAGAACCAGGTGTGAGTGACGTCAAATCTTGTTGGATCTCCACACATAAATTACAGCACTGTAGGCACACACGCATGCCGTAAACATTCCGCAGCATGGATGTTCCTCCCTGGGTATGAAAGTCAACCAGGGTGTAACCCCAAACGGTACAACACTGCAGCTACTGTTTGGACCCGCTGAGCACCCGAGGTGCTCATTTTGTAAGCATCAGCAGACACTGTGTTGAGTGCAAATGCTGTACCGTATGTTATGCCGGTACACAGCGATTAGGACAGTAGATTGTGTCTCACACTATTTAAGGAATGCAGCATGTCCCGTACCGTCTGCCTGACGTAAAACTTTGCTGTTAGTCACAGCTGGGGATTATTTAACTGAACTCCTGTACTGTGACTAATTTTATAATGTTCACAATATTATATGATAAGATCCATTAAATCCTGCATGACAGATTCGTTTTATAATGCTAAACCCACGTTAACCCTCATCAGTAAGTAAAATAAAGTAGCTTTCATGTAGAGTTTGTTCCATCTTATCGTCCTGTGTAGATGACTGTCATGTGATGCTCTAACATGACACGCTGAGCATGAGACAATGGCTATATTTCCCCTAAAAGTGAAAATTTGTGTGTAATTCTTTGATCTCAAAGTCACCTCTGATGTTAAGTGTCAGGAGTGTGTCGGCGTGGCCTATCCCCTCCTCTTGGGGGCACTGAGAGGGGAAGGAAAGGTCTCTCCATTGATTCTTCACACAAACTGCTGACTGTTCTCTCTCTCTCTCTGTAGGGACACACTCTCTCCCTCTCTCATGCTGCTTTCCTGCTGTTCAAATAAAAGACTTGACAGTGTCGCTCAGGATGCAGAGTTCACTGGCAGGTCTCTCATGTTGCCTCTTTTGTTCTCCTCATCTTTCCCATGGCAAGCCAAGTCAGCTACCAGGTTTGACTATTTCAAAACCAATCAAAGATCAGTCAATTGTATTGATAGCAGACACATTCCCTCATCACTGGGGGGATTTCTCACTAATCAAATCATTCCCGTAAATGAATTCAAGGGTCTCTGTAATCTTTGCTGTATGTTTTTTTTGCAAGTAGCATGAATGTTTCCTGCTGCACTTCAAAGGTAACTGTAGTTAAAGAAATACGTTTGGTAAAAACTCCAGCTGGAGAAGCGGACCTGTTTCCCTGCTCACTCTGCCTCCCTCTGTGTGGCCGAGACTGCTGCAGCCTCTTCATCCATCTTTATCTATCATCGTTTGCCAGACTAGAAGTCGAAAACGAGCTTTTTGCAAATGCAGATGTGTACAGTTCCTCAGAGACTGGGCGCCTTTGCCTTAATTTTCTGAACTAACAACAGAGATACCAACGAAATAGCAACATCCTGACAAAGCAGTAAAAATAAAAGCAATCAGTTCAACCCTTAAAGGAGTGGTTCCACATTTTGGGAAATGCTCATTCACTTTCTACACCTGCACCTCTGAAGCTCAGCGGCTGCAGGAATTATGACAGGAGTAAAGGAGGGCGTGAGGTGCTGTTAATACAGAGCCACAAATTCTGCAGAGGGGGAGGTCGGGCTGGATGCATGGGTCACAGGCTCCCTGACCTTAACAAAGTAGTAATTTGAACCCAAACCACAGTGTTTTTCTAACCTTAACAAAGTATTAAATTTAACCCAGATGATGATATTCCCCTAAATCTAACCAGTCCATTTTTGTGCCAAAACCTGACCAAAGCTTGACCATAGTGTTGCCACATCGTAAAGCAGATTTATTTCTTTAATAGTGATTTGTCATGGTTTGGAAAGCACACAACAAAACATGTCATCCTGCTGGTGAGGGTAAATCAAAAAACACTTATATGTGTTATTTCAGAAGACTTGGGCAAACAACCTGTTCTATCTAATTAAGAGCTTATGTTGGAGTTTAGAATTTTCAAAAATGGAGACTAAAGAGCGCAGAATGATTCAGCGATGCTGTCATCGCGATGTCGGCATGTTTACAGAGGTGTGCATCATAACCATAATCAGACACAGCCCTTCATAATCACATCCTGGGGTTTTAACACTATTATGCCACATGGTGACAGACAGGCGCTCAACATAAAACCGCCCTCCCAAAACACGCGCGCAAAATCACGTTCAGGTGCAAGCGCACGCACTCTTGCGCAGTGAGGCTGTTAAATGTAATGGGCCTATTTTGATGTCACATTTATGCAAAGCAATCTAAGTGTTACCTTGTTCGTGGCCTCCTTTCACAGAGCTGGTGTGTTGCCCGCCTCAGGCTCGAGTGATAAAGCACTTGTCGGCCAGTGAGTTTCAGTGATCTCATTTGTTGTTCTACACTCTTGTCTCCCCATCTTCAGGACAGCGTGCACACACACACACACACACACACACACAGAGCTCAAGGGCTTGGCAATAATCTTGGACTTCATGGGTTTCTCAACAGTGAGGTCCCAGTGGAGGTGTCACAGGTCAGCGCTGTGAGTGATGTGGAGAGCTTTGTTGGTGATATAGTTTGCTAATCACACAGAAACACTGCCTCGCAATGTAAACACACCTGTGTCCTGTGATGGTGCCAGCCCCCATCTCCGCTCAATGCTCGCCTCCCTCCTCAATTGTTTCTCTCCAGTTTCCCATCCCTACTTTCTCCTTCTTCTGTGATTTACTGCAGTTTTGGTGCGATGAACTTTCTCCGTTTCCTCCATCCTTCCTCTTTCCTTGTTCATGCTGAAACTTGCCATGTACCAAGGGGTACCACACACACACACACACACACACACACACACACACACACATACTTCTTTTATAGATTTAATTGGGAGGCACTGGGGTGAGAAGAATGGAGGATGGCTGGGTTCAGGTGCAGAGGTAGGAGTGTGAATTGTGAAACTTGTTTGTGCTGTACGTAGGATTTGTTATATGGTGTGTGTGTGTGTGTGTGTGTGTGTGTGTGTGCGTGCATGTGTTGGTGTGTAAACAGCTCACATCTGCTGTTCATTTGCTTTACACTAATCTCCCGTGGATCCATCCATCCGCTGGACGAACGCATGCGCACATATGCGCGTAAATATACGCACTGTTGTTCTTCCATTGTGGCATCAGTAAAGTGATCCTGTCATGTAGCAATGCCTGCGGGCCACTGATGTGAAATGAAGAGAGCCTATAAACATGAGATAAGAGTCGTGGGGAGGCTCCTGCGCAGAGCGGGGGCTGATTGGAGACCACAGGATGAGGTCGTGATGAGGTCAGAACAATCTGGACCTGACGCTGGATCAAGCTGGAGGTCAAAAGGTGAGCGGGTCAGTGTGTCAGGACGCTTACGGCGTCTGCATGTTTTCATTTTCAAACGTTTCTCATCTGGCACATCCACACAGCGTGTTGGGTGCCTGAAAAATGGAACGAATTACTCCAATAAGTAATTAATAACAGCAAAATGAATTAGTTGCTTTATAGGATACTCAGCCCAGCTCTGTCAAAGGTGCCATCTAAATACTATAAGACATTTAACAAGCTGTCAGGCACCACAGTACTGGACTGAAGTTCTTAAGTACTACATCGTGCTCAGGGTTGGGTTGTGCCAGGGCAGGGCTCGTTTCTGTGACGTGTTGTCCCACCACATGAGAAGGAACAAGTGTTTACACTTGTTCTGAGCTGCCACACTCGGGGCACACATTTTCAGGCCGCCCCTCCTGGAAGGCATTTACAACATTTTCGCTCATTCGTTTGCATGTTGACAAGTGCCACGGTGAGTCGTGCACGGAGTGACAAAGAAAGCTTGAGAGAGAAGTTGAAAGCCTGGCGCGAAAATTACGGCAATGCCAGCTCTTCCAGCTCCGATTACCACAGCAGAATGTCAAAGTAATGAGGCATTAGTGTGATTACTCAACTTTATTTAGTGACTGAATTTCCAGTTAAGTTATCTCTTACAGGACAATTTCCTGAATGAGGAAAAATGCAACCCCCTTATTTATTTGAACAGCACAGCTGCAGCTTCAACAGAAGAACTGAACCTGACTCAGCTTTGCTGGAACATGACGGAATCATCCTGCAGGGCTCTTCAAACACACACAAGCGCACAGTCATCTTACTTTATACGATTATATGATAATCCTGCATTGTAGTGTTGTCAACTGATAAGGCTTCAGGTGTATGGATGTACTACTCAAACCCGTCTTCCTGGAACAATGCACCCCCAATGCTCCATTTCTGTATTTTAAATCACTGGTTTTGTTTTCAAGTTTTAACACTGGTAAAATACTGTATTCTGACATCTGTGCTGTTTCTGTGCATTTAAGTCTGGAGGGGGTTTGGCCGCATTTGACTTCGTGATTTTAAAACTGGACGTTTTCGACCCGTGTCATTGTTGCTGCCTGTGTGTGTGGCCTCAAACTGACTCAACACAAACAGACCTCTCGTTAGCGGTACAGTATCTTGAAAAAATCTCCACGCTCTAATGACGAGCCTCCCGAACAAGCCAAGTCGACGCGAGAGCGCTTGAGTGCTGCCATTAGGATTTACACAAGACCTGATGAATCGAAGAGGCCTGGGGACCGATCCCACAATCCTGCTGAGTGGAGTTGAATTGCATTTGTAATAATACGTGGACAAAAAAAAAAGAAGAAAGAATCCCACACGTGTGTGCCAGGAGAGGGAGAAGGACTAAAACAATTGCGGTTACGTAACGTAATGCACACGCGGAGATGTGAAATGGTGCTTTCTTTATGAGGTCACACTGACAAGAACTAATCCCCTCAGCCTAATCGGCGTAACCTGAAACATGCCGCAGTAATCGGGGAATGGAAATGGTTCAGCCAGACTTCTCTAACAAAGGGACGGGGCAGGTCCCGCAGCCAGGATATGTGTCAACCAATTAAAAAAAATCTTTAAAAGATCAAATACGACAAACCAAAAGCAAAAGGCCGAGAAATGAACAGCATCTCTTATTTCCTTATCCAGTCACAATGAATTTGTGATACTGTCAGGTAGTGTGTGTACTCACATGCATGACCACGCCTGCAAGTACATGATGTAATGTGAATGCCAACTGGGGACATTGTGGCCCACTCCAACAGGAAGAACTCAAAGCCAGCACTTTAGTCACCAGGGAGGAGACGGGGTGGGGGTGAGGATACGTGCTGTGCTAAATATTTCCACAAACAAGTGTATCACCCCCCCACCCCTCAGTGGGACATCTCTTATCGGTTGATTGGAAAGGATAAGTAATAAATACATGCTGAGACTCGGCCAAATGAGCAGTGTCAATCAAAGGAGCGGCCTCACCCAGAGCCTAGAATAACTGCAGCGAGATCCGCTGTGTGTGTTTCTGTAACGTATCAGCCCTCCGCTATCTGCGCTTGCCTCATGCATGACCTATGATAATGATCCATCTATGCCTCACCTCCGACCCCACAAAACTAAACCAGGTGCGTGTGGTGTGAGCGCAGTGGGGGGGGGGGCCCTGAATGTGTTTGTGTGCACGGAGGACCCCTGCCTATGCTGAGTGACAGGTCTGCACAGTTCCTGGTACCACAGGGCCGAGGTTCGGGTGCACAGCCGAGCAGGAGCAGAGTCTTTCTTCTACTTTTCACTTTTCTCTTCGTTCGAAGCAGCAGGACACATGCCTGTCCACGTGTTCGCCATCCAGGCCTTTCCCTGGCTGACTTCAGTGTGGGTTCCAACAATTACTGGACAGCGACAAGAGGACAAGACTATAGAAGGAGTTACAGCAGCACAGACAGAAAGCTGTGTTTAGATTCATGCCTACAATCAGCACAGCGTCCAGTGGGGCGCTCATTTTTGTGGCTGTGGTGCATGGACAAACACAGAGCAGGTGGCCTGGACAAGGATGATCAATGCCAAGGGTCACGTGCAGGTCTCAGCCCCCACCCCATCTGACCCACAGGACACCAGGTAAACAACCTGCTGACAGGAAATCCTGTCGGTCAACCACCAACAAGACAGTGACGTCAGACTCCTGACCCTGGAGTCATCAGTCCCCCCCATGCCCCCACCAAGCCTCCCCATCAGAGAGAAAGTTCACGTGCACACACAAAAACACACATTTCCATTTCCTTGGACATCTTTGTCATTTATCAGGGAACTTGAAACAAACATTTTAGTTTTGAGGGTTAGTTCCCCAAATCACAGGCAAATCATTGTTTTAGCTTCTGAAGGGGGGTATGTGAGTTGAGAAGTTCTGGATTTACTAACGTGACTGCAGTCAATCCTGAGGGGAAGGTGAATGTGTGTACCAAGTTTTATGGAAATTCATCAAACAAAAACATGAAAAACACTCAGAACCCCAGTAAAAGTCAGGGCAGTCCCCACAGTCAGTAGCATTCATCCTCTGGGAACCAGGAATGTCTGTACCAAATTTTATGACAATCCATCAAGTAGATGTTGAGATGTTTGACAGAATAAATGCAAACACTGACCGGCTGAGGGCCGCCCATGGGGAGGGTGAGAGGATCACCAAATCACTTTTTGTAGATGCTGTTGCATGTGACAAAACTGTAGACAGAAAAGCTTCTTGCTGAAGGAGTCTGCTGGTTGTGCTTCCCAGTTTCAAATGCACAATGACTAGCAGAACCTGGCAAACAATGTAAAAGAGTGAGAAAAAGTCGTTAACGCGTGTTTCTGTTGTTAAGTCATTAGTCAGTCTTTCGCTGGCCAAGAGTGATCAAAGCCCCGGGGCCCAGTGTACAGTATTTATGAGAGTTGGGAGATATGGTAGCCACTTGTGAGCTGTATGTATGTGTGTGTGTTATGTGCAAAGATGTTGTGTGTCTTTTTGTGTGTGTATATCTGGGTTCAGGCCCAGTGTTATCACACTGCTGTGGATGGATGGACTTGACTCAATGCTCCCACAGGATGCTGTTTTTTCCAAAGGTTTTTCTGTGAGTGCTGCAGTGCTGATGTCCTCTGATCCGCAGCCAGGCTCGCAAACAAGCGGTGTGTGCGGTGCGATAGTGCATGTACTGTACATGTGCGTGTGTGCGCCCTGTGTGTGTGCGTGTGTGTGTGTGTGTGCGTGCGTGTGTGTGCGTGTGTGTGTGTGTGTGTGTGTGTGTGTGTGTGTGTGTGTGTGTGTGTGTGTGTGTGTGTGTGTGTGCGTGTGTGTGTGTGTGTGTGTGTGTGTGTGCGTGTATGTGTGTGCGCGTATGTGCAGGCTCCTGCTTTTGAAAAGTGTTTAGTTTGGACTGGGGGGGAGGCAGCACATTGCCAAGGAAAAAAACAGTCCTCTCTGGCTAGGAGAGGGCTGGTGGGGGTCTGAAGTAACTGATCTGAGTTCAGTAGGTGGTAGTAAACGGTTTGATCAAGAAAGCAGTTTGCTTGCGGGGCTGCTCGGGGCTCGAACCATGAGATTCGTTATTTTATTCAAGTGCCAAGTGCAGCACAGCCTCAGCGACGTGTCAGATTGTCTTTGTAAACAGACCTTCAAACAAAAAGACACACGGTCTCCTTTCGCATCCGCTTTATCTGTGCTCCGGACCCCTGAGGTGTCTCTTCAAAGCAGGCCTGAGACTTCTGCCCATCCGCCTCACAAAGACTCCACACAGCAAAGGCTCGCCACCCTTCAGCTCTCCTATCACTTCCCTTCATTTTCAGTTTCCTTCTCCTACTGTCCGTCTGTCCTGCTTCCTCTCATACCCTACTTCCCAGCATATGGAATTCTCATTCTCTGTGATAGTCGTTTGTGGGGCCGTCCCTCAGCGTTGAGGTGGACATCCGTGTGCAGTGCACAGTCTGGTGCCTCCCTGGCTGCTGGCACCCTCTTTGACAGAGCTATTTCAGAGCTGTGATACCGGAAAATGCACATACACAGGCCTGTAAATAGAGCAACGGACTGTGATGCCCTTTAAGAAGCCGCACAGTGCGGATAGAATTTCCGGATGACATCCAAGACAGGATCCCCTGTTGAGTGCATGGAAATGGGGAAGAGGATGGGATGAAGAGGCAGAGGAAGAGAAGGGCGGACAGAAGTGGGCAAGACATCATTTACAATATCTTTAAGGGTAGTGTTGATTGTACGTGACTATCTTATTTATCTGAAAGGCAAAAACAGTGACACACACGAATGTCATTTGCGAATGTTTGAAATTGAATTGTACTGGTAACTTCAGCAGAATCCAAAAACTACACTTGTGAGAAAAAACTGTCCTCACGACACAAAATGGGAACACTGGACAATGATTCAAATACTTGAAACAACTTAAATTCATTTCAGCACTGCCCAGCTGGATGGCCATTTGGTGCTGGTCAGATTTATATTAGCATTATTTTTGTGGGCCAGAATTAAAAACAACGAGCTGAAAGACTCGATGAGATGCTCGGAGAAGAGCACTGCAGAATTTAGGTTTGTCACTATGAGCAACAGCTTTTGCATGTATTCTGTCGTAATATATTTGTTAACAAATTATTGATTGTTGCACCTTCAGCCATAGCAAAGAAAGACACATATTGTGCATACACATACACATGGATACACCATGCACACACACACACACACACACACACACAAAGCTACAGCACACAGACGGTCTGTTTTTACAATCGCCACTGTCCTCTTTCCTGTACGGTTGCTGTGGGCAGTGCAGGGCTGGGTCTGGCCTGGTGCTGGTCCCCTGAGGTCAGCTTATCAGTTCTCCCACCTGGTGCATCCGAGACCTCGGCCTCTGAATAGCCACTCCAGATTGTTATTGTTGTCCTGCTACGGCAGGGAAAGCTTTGGAAGTGCTGGAAGTTTGGAAGTGACTTATTTGCCTGGACAAAAGCCACTTTTCACTGAAGAGAAATGCACGTGTGCCTCTCCTTGGCTTCGAATAAGTGTGCGTTTGCGTACACTTCCAGGATCTATAAGTGGGGCCGGTTCCTGGATATCAGCACCACTGAGCTGTATGTAACCTGCGACCTCAGTGCACTGCAGCATAAATGAACGCATGCACATGGACAAAACGCATGCAAAGCGGGAAAACGCCCTCATCAGTTTGACAACTCAGGCGCTGAAAAGTCACACAACATAACCAGAGAGACGAAAGCACTGCGTGTAACAAAGACAACAGAAGTCATCCATGCTCATTGTTGTGTCGTTAGTTGTTCCATTTGTGACTTTTGAAGTGATTGTAGTCAGGCACTAATCGGTGGAATTCGAAAACGAGCTAAAATGTAAGTAACCCAGCCGGGTTCATCTCTTTAATTTTCGTTGAGATCTGTTCTAGTTGCAGTGCACTGGGTTGTGTTGTATTCGAAGCTGTTACACCGTGTTCTTGATGCAGTATCTCAGCGCAGTCACGGTGACCCACAAGCAGCATTACATCATGCCTGTCAGAATATAATTGGCGGTTCCCAAAGAGCCTCAGGGGACACATTGTGTCCCAGCTCCGCTGTGATCGAACCCAGAGGTTACCCTGTGCAGAGGTGAATCCTGCAGCATGGGAGGTACGTAAGGCCGCGAATGTCACTTCAAATAAAGTGTTTGGTGACATGCAGGTTCCCACCATGTGTACCTGACCACATCCAGCGTGTGTTATGAAACAGGATCCGTGACTGTATATATGAACAAACCAAAGAGGAAAATACACGCCCTTCAGCATCCTCATCTGCATCTCAACGGTTCCTGTTTTTGGGATCAGCTATATGGGGTATCACTAATGTACGAACGCACGCACACACACACACACACACACACACACACGCTCACACTCATACACACACTGCCGAGCGAAGGAGGAAGGAGGGCTGTTGAGAACCTTTAAACAAAAAGACATTTTTAGAAAGGTCCTCTTGAGTGGGGAAACAAAGGGGGGAAGTGACATGACGTCGCACTGGGGGGGAATCTGAGGGTCACCGGTGGCATGGCGGACACGCCTATGGAGCAGTCTCACACATACTCATTTTTATTTCACACACACACACACACACACACACAGTCAATTGATAAACACATTCAAGATCCGCTGCGCTGCTCTCAAAATAGCCATTTCCTCATCTCCCTACTTATTTGCTGATATTAGAATCATAAGGATGTTTTGTATCCACACTCTCTTTCCTTCAGCTAAGTCCACAAGAACGCCACTGTGTTTTATCAAGGGATGTTATGATTATCGGCCCTCATCCACCTGTAAACCCCTGATAAACGGTGATGTAACGTGGAGGGAACATTATGTAAATCCCCTCTCAGCAGACGAGCCTGCCACAGTCAAATCATGTGGATGCTGCTGGCTTTATCGCCGGCAGATATTAATCACGTAAATGATTGTGACGCGCTCTCTTGCAGTCTGGTTTCTCACATGAGCCACACACTCGCTGCAGCTTGTTTCGCTCCAAATGGGATGCTGGTGTGTTTACAGGAAGTGTTTACCAAACAACTGACCCACTTCCTGTGCATCCAAACATAGCATCGGCACTAATGGCCAGGAATAGAATAGGACACGATAGAAGTTCCGATAAGAGGTCTAGAATCATATCCTTGCAAGCGGTGCCGTCAGACACGCAAACGTAGAGTGAAGGTGCAGCGATGCAAAACTTCAACTCCATGCACACTGCTTAAAGCGACAGTTCAAGGCTTTGGGGCAACAAGCTTATTTGCTTTCCAGAAGTTAGTCGAGAAGGTAGATGCCACTCCCATATGTGTCTGGTATACATGCAGCTGCATGGGCTTATCTTAAGCTTAGCATAAAGACTGGAAACAGGACAGCTAACCTGACTCCGTCAAGCATGTTTTATGTGTTTAATCTATACAAACTGTACAAACCAGACTATTTGAGATCAAACCCAGGTGGGTATCCACAAAATGTTACAGTCTTTTTTTAGTCCAAAATCCCCTCTTTAGTGTGCATGTGGACACCTGACTATTAATTAAAGTCAGACTTGAAAAACCCATGGACCAATCC
This sequence comes from Psettodes erumei, assembly GCA_016785225.1. Lineage (NCBI taxonomy): Eukaryota > Metazoa > Chordata > Actinopteri > Pleuronectiformes > Psettodidae > Psettodes > Psettodes erumei. The sequence goes on along the minus strand of JAFBJZ010000864.1, from coordinate 801,252 downwards.
TACGATGCTTGGGAGAGTGTGATGCTTGATCTGGGAATGAGGACACCCTTGTAGCAACCAGTCTCTCTCTTTCTCCCATACGTGTACAAACACACACATGCACGCAAGCGCGCGCACACACACCTCACACATCTGGTGTAGGTTAGATCTGTTACACAGTGTATGAATCTCAAAACCAGAGGGGGTAAAGCCATCAATCATACCTCCCCCCCTCTACTTTTCTCCCTCTGTCTTCCCAGAGCTTGAGGCTACCAGGGGGAAACATATTATTTGTGTTTTCTGTTACAGTAAAGGTATAACTGATGCTCTTTTTTTCCTGTTTTAACTTCAAAATAGCACAAACAGGCGCTACATGCTGGTTAGGCGTACACACAATTCTAAATCACATTAAGGAACTGTCATTGTCAACAGGATAACTCGAGGTAATCAGAGTAAGCTGGACTCCAGTCTGAGAGGTAAATAAGGTGATTCAGTTACATGTGATTTGCAAAGGGCAATATAACTGCTCCTGGGGAAAATGTGTAGCTGCTGCACTGCACTACCTCACACAAACACAAACACATACACACAAGACAAGTGGCACAGAGTTTACAATATTTTCTCATTGCTCCAGATACAGGGCCATGCTCTGCCTAATTCAATATGTGGACAGTTCCTCCATGTAATGGTAGACTGGGTTTTGATTGGATAACAGGGGTTTGGAGACAGAGAGGGAGGGTGTAAAATGTAATAAACAGCTACACACTGCAGGAGATCCACCCTTCTCACTTCACTAACAGCTGGCTGCTTTGAGATCCAAACTCACTGTCACTTCATGCTAATAACTTAGCGTGAGTGTCGAGTCTAAATCACTGCTCACTTTTTTCTGTTTTCTGTTTCTGTTTCTGTTGTTTGATGACTAGCGAAAAGATTGTCTGTACCGAGGCTATTTTTAAAAAAAAAAATACTACTTTAAAATGTAGTTGTCATGAGAAAACTAATTGTGTCAACGATGGCATGAAGCAAATAATACTTTATAATAATAAAGTAAACCTTTCCTTGTTTTGTCACAACACGTCCGTGCATCACAGCCACTGTGAGAGCTCTTAAAACGTCAAGGCTTCTCTGTGTTGTGGGCCCGATGAAACCGAATACTGAGGTTTCTGGTTTCCGATTAGTGCGTATATGCGAGGCCAGCCAAACTAAAATGTAAAATATATAGTGTGGTGCATGGAGTGTTGCCGGACAACTGCAGACTTGAGCATATGCAACATGTCAGGCCTGATTAAAGCAGCTGAGCATCTACTTTGCACTTGGGCGAAGGAAGGGGGTAGGAGGCCAGAGAATAGTGTCACCTGCTCTGTATGACATATTAATACCTGGCTTCTGCAGGAATGCTCGCTCAGCTTTGGCACATGCTGCTAACAACATTAGCATTCTGCCATTTGAATCCACAAATGACTCAACCCAATGACTCATATGTAGACTTTTTAAAATCTTTTTTTTCCATTTTATTTGTACTCCCACTGCTGCAATGCGATGTTTACTCTTCAAAATGAAAATGTTTCCAAATCATTAAAAAGACATTGAGAAGGTTGTTGTGGGAGACCACGGAGAGACAAAGGAACCACCTGCTATTCTTGGCTGACCAGCCCCGTCCTGACCTGAGCGCACAGTCACTACAGCACCGCCTGCTTCAGACCAACACACACAGCAGAACTGCCCAGGTAGCCCAGCCGAGCCAGGTGCAGTTATGTTTGTGTTCTCTGGGTAATTATGGGAAATATTATTGCAGCCTGCCACCCTTGACTCTGACTGCTGCTGTGCTTAGCTTGGACACCTGGCCAAAGCTCATTCGCGCAGAGTGGGATCAGTTGAGGCAGAGAGGGATCAGATCAGAGCAGTTCCAGATGATTTGGTCCAGATCATTCAAATACACGTTGTTAGACAGAATAAAACAAAACACTGAATTGACTTAACTGCTCGGCTGATTCGATTATTCAATCTAAAATATAAACTATATTTTAAAAAGCTCCTCCTTAAGGCCTGTGTGCCTCAGTACTGTTTGTCCCTTGGCTTTCTCCCACCCTTACTCTGCTCATATTGCCCATAAGCAGAGAGAAATTAAAGCATGTCTAATTCAATGTTCTGTTGAATTTCTCTCCACCAGCGTTCGCATGCACTCATGGGTAACAAAAAGCAGAATGTTTTCATGTCTTCAGCTGTTTCAGTGATACAGAGGGACAGCTATGAGCTGGTTGCATTACAAATAAGAAAGTAAACATTATGTTGCAGTGTTTAAAATAGAAATCAGAAAGCCATTTAAAAGATGACTTATGAGAAATGGGAGAATGGAAAAAGTGGCGGCCAAGATGAAAAAAACAGGCACATAGGCTGACCGACCAGAATATGCAACATTAAAGTGATGGAAGGAAAACAGGTCTGTGGCCAAAGGGCTAACATGGGGGAGCGACAACAGTAAAAGCACCACTGACTTCAGTTTTAAGTTTTGTCCTTGGGACAGTCAAGACTTGATCTGAAGACCTGAGGCTCCATCCTGAGGTTAGTGAGGACAACAGTGAATAATAAAAATCATGGGGGAAAAAAATGAGAAATATAAAATGTTATACTTTTTAATTAGTGTTATTTACAACTTCTATATTTAAGTTGTAATAAATAATTAAAATTAAGAAAATTTAAGAAAATTTACAAACATCTTTCTAAGCTACCTTGAGGTAAAACCATCTGTGCTCTGTCATTTTTTTAATTGAAAATATTCATTCTTTCATTGCAATAACTTTTTATTTATGTCTAGTATCATATCATACAGTGCTTCCCAAACATTAACTATATCAGTGTTGATATTGACACAATATTAACACTGACTGCCATGTAATGAGACGCACACACACAGACCGACAACCGCTTAATCTGTAAAAAGCCAGTGCTTTATTTGTGACTCTGATGGTGCCGCAACGCAAAGTGCGTATGAGAGCAGATCGGTGGGTGAGGAGGAGGCGAGCGCAGGTCTGTGTTGCTGAAAACATATCATACGCTACGTATGAACTTCCATGCCTCAATCTCAAGTAATTTGTGTGATATAAATGGTATGACAATACTTTTAAATTATTTTTGGCTACTCTGTATAACACACGCAGATGCCCACACTTCCACATGGGGCTTACAGCTCAGGCAGCATTTCATCTCTCCACAGTTCTAACATGGACAACAATACTTAACAAGAATCACACAAACCTTTCAATAATTCTGTTATGATTCAAATATTGTGATGACAGCCCAATAAAACCAATTTAGACAGTGGCCAGCAACAGACAAATGGGTGTTGCATACTTTATCTCATTGTTCGAAACACTCCACACTACTGCCATGTCCTGATTCTCCTCATCCTCTGTTTCAGAATAAAGCACCTTCAGCTCCTCAGTGAAACTGTTATATGTGTGTTATATCACAAGAGGTACCAAATCTGCAAAATAGGTAGTGGAACACAGGCAGTCAGAATCCAAGAGGTGCCGGAACCAGCACAAATTAAGCCTTTGAAAATACAAAACTGAAAATATATGGGCTTAAATTATTATTTAAAAGTTCAGTTTTGCGATTAATTTTGTTTGTTTTGCTTTTGGATGCTATGTGACCCATCCATGCTATATGACACTCCCCGCCACAGATTGCAGTCGCCACAAATTACTCTCTGGTCTGTGGGAATCACTGTAAGAACCAAAGAAAATAATGGCAAATGGCAAATGATGTCTCCTTGGAAGAGCATGATCACAGAGAAGAGGACAGGATGGGCAGATGAGGGAACACAACACACAAATCCAAAGGGATGTGGCGTCTTCTACTTGACAGATATGATTTACATCATGTATGCATGGTCTCAATACAGCTTGGTACCAGACTGCAAAATCACTGTACACATCTCACTTGTTTTCAGTGATTTAAGTGGCGAAAGAGACATGTTGTCAGAAAGAGAGATGGCATAATGGTAGGGATAACAGTTTTAATGGCTGAGGAAGAACTATAATAGCCTGGATAATGGCTGTACATATGCAGTAATATAGAAAGGTTTTAGAGATGAATGGTTAAATTGGCTCAGAACAGTCATAATTTTCTGAACGCTAAAAACACAAGAGAAGATTCTATGTGCAAACAAATCTAATTTTTTGACAGGTTGGGAACAGTAACAGGTGGCAATGTGGTTCACCAGCCATTATCAACTGTCTAATTAGCAATCACTCCAAAGAAATAAGTAGCTATGTCCTTAACTCTATAGCTGTACTGACAGAAGCTCTGTCGGGAATAACCCCATAGTTTATAGCTTTATTTTCCGCCACTGACGCTTGGTCTTTCTGCCATCAGGACCCACCAGTTCAAACTACAACATGCATACTGATTGTTATCTGTGGAGGTGGAGAGCCAGGAGACAGTGCAGTGAGGTTCACAGCTGATGGATGGTCACACAGAAGTTGTAAGTTCACCATTTGCCAAACAATTAAATCTTGCTAGATGTTAAGGAAATTAGAGCATATGGTGAAATAATTTTATTCCCTGACTAATTAATGACTGATAACCCGTTTGTGTGCGTTATTTTCTGGTTCTAAACATATTGTCTCATTTTGGGACAGCCAAGGCCCCCGCCTACTGAGATTAGTCAACCCTGTCCTTTTGATGTCTCATGGACACTTATGACTAATTTGGATAAACTAATGCACACATGCTAAAAAAACCACACCCCACAAACACACGCTTGTCAACACACACGCACACACACACACACAGAGCTCAAAACCCCTTTTTGGGAAAATTCTAGATTGTGAGCTAACAGTGAACTACTGACATTTTATTCCTGATAAACAGGATGTGACTCGTTAAAAAAGCCATAAAATGCCTTTTATTACTCAAACATGGTGGTCTTAGATGTCTCAGTCAATATAACAATGTACATGTAAATGCTACGACTGCTTGTTACATCTGCATTCTTTAAAACTACTTAGCATTCTTTGCAAGAGCAATTCACACAGAGCGAGATAGAAAAAAAGAGAATATACACTTAAAGCAGCAATAAGTGGTTTTCTTGGCAACTTGTGGGCAACATAAGCTGTAAACACAACACTGACATGCAATCTCCCTATAAACTTATCACAGACATGCTTGCAAAGAAAATTATTTAAACATCAAGGCTGACCACCTGGCAAATATCCTATTATTCCCTCTCCTTTTCTCTCTTTTTTGGTCTCCACCAAATCCTGTTAGAAAATGCATCTTCAGCTGCAAATTTGCAGCTATTTGCTCACTTTATCTCTCAGACATTTGGTGATATCAAAACAGTAAAGTCCAGCAAGTCCTAAAACCAAAACAATTTAAAGTTTCTCTACAAACAATATCTCATATTACAAGGGGTCACCTCAGCATTGTTAATAAGAAAATATTAATTATTACAGCCAAAGGTAATGCAAATGTATGCAAATGTGAAAAACATATCCTTTCAAAATGTATTTCCTCATGTATACTGTATATATGCATATGTGGTCAGTGACACTGTGTGTGCTACACACAGATGAAAAGACACTGATGGCTCTGGTGCCAAAGAGTCTGAGTAGGGTTCTAATAGGGGGGTCTGAGATTCTGTGTCCATTTAGACATGGTGCTGGACACACTACACATGAAAGCCAGACTCTTCACAGAAAGTCACAATGGGAACACAAACAACTGCAGCTCACAGGGAGACCAGGACTTAAACCAGGATTGCGCAGGACAGTTCTGAGGTGTTCAGTTCTGACTTCCTGCAGAGATATTATCCTCGGTCCTCGTTTCTACCCCAGGACCAAAGCTGAATCTGAGGCTGGAGCCAGACTCTGACACCCTGACTCTCCTACCTGCTGAGAACAGCTGGGCTCTGTCTCAAATCCAAAATGACGCATGCACCTATGGCTTTGCGGAACAATCCCATCTGGTCTCATTTCAGATATGTAATAATGGAGTGACAGCGTGGACGTTTCGCTGTAATCAAAATGGACTGACTGCATTCATCTAGCGCTGTTCAAAGAGCTCCAAGATCTACAAATGTGGCAGGCACTTCAGGGTTTGAGTTTCAAAGGGGTCAGATGTGACATGTAGGTTTTTGTTCATGTTTTTGCATCCTCACATGTGTGCACAGAATATGATGAAGGTGTGAGCAGCAGAGTGAAGCGAGAGATTGTGGTGCCAGAGGTTGACCTCATGTGGCTTTTCATGCCCTTCTCGCGGAAGGTATTTGAAGTTTGACTCAGTCCCTCAGATCTCACATGTGGCTTATATTTGCACTGAAATACCTCCCAGATCTATTGGCTGCTTTGAAATGGATGTAAACATGAACCCCTTTGCCATTTATTTGAGGCTATTTGGCTGTCTTTACAGTGTCACTACTTTACAGGGGCATAGGAGGGTATTTAAACGCCTTGGAGTGAAGTTATGGAGGGGGCTGTTTATCCCATCACAGCTTTTGTGTGTGAAAGTGAATGAAAGACAAAGGGATAAAGAGAGGTTTCACAATACTACTAAATTTGTTGACATTGCCCAATTAAGCAAAATGCTAACTGTGAGCAGGGCCGAACAGCGCAGAACAAATGTGGTTAGAAGAGGACTATTTGAGTGTCCCTGTTCGCTGTCATTCATGAACAGAGGCGAAATTTCCCCAAAACTTTGTGCTTGCTTGTCAGTTACACAACACTGTGGTGTGGCATGCTGCCTTGTTATTGTTAACTGGCCTAGTCTCCACTTTAGACTGTAGGAGAAAAAAAACAGCTCCTTCACTGCAGCTGATGACGGACATGTGTTTGATAGTTTCTCAGTCACAATTGTGGGAATCTCCTTAGGTCTGTCGGACCAAATCAGCTCGATTCCAAATCACTTAAAAAGATCTGAATTGCAATAATTCCTTTGTTGAGTTGCTGAGGCCCATTTGGTCAATTTTGCGAAATCTGCATTTTAAGTTGTATCTATATCTATAAGTTGAAGCCCTAGTGTATGCAATTCAATCAGAATCACCCGCGTGTAACTGATACATAACCTGGCATTGTATGCGACGTGAGTTAAGACATCTCTAATGCATTGTCTCGGGCCTTGCTGTGTGTGTGTGTGTGGGTGTACAGTAATGCATGCTCGCAAGGGGTTGAGGTTTGCAATTTTATATTTGCAGAGGGCTCATTGTCTGCATTAGGTCCCCTGCTGTTTGTGGTGTATTTCAACCCTGGGAACCGGCACGTACGGATAGAAATCAGAAAAGAGAGATGGATTTTCAGAAGACCAAATGGGAAGCTTGTTTTCTTGTTATTGCAGTAATGAGCTAGAAAAAAAGTGGCTTGTTGGTCATCCAGCACAGCTGAATGAACCTTATACAGAGCCTAAATAGGGTCAAACCTGATAATGGTACATTACTGAGGATAAAGAAACATTACAAAGACCAAAATGATAAACAAGGTGGTACCTAAAAACTTCTTTCACTGGAAATCCCTACCCTCTCCACTTAACTATCCCATAAACAGCAATTAACACAAACACATGACAACAGATTCCACTCTGAGAGCAACATTTTCCAGCGGACTTTAATTTTCGATGTCTGCAAGCAATCATCAAAGCAAAAGGTTTGTTCCCTCATTGCGTACCGTGTGAAACAGGACACACTGCATAAATACAGAATACATACACAAGCAAATAATCCCAATCAGCAAAAGACATTTTCGGTTATCGAAAAACCACAAAATCATCCCACACCGAATCGTTTGTTCCCACCGAGAGCGTGTTTGGCGCATGATGCATCAGAGTTAATTGTCCACACGGATCCGCAGTGGCACATGGGAACACTTTCCTTATTAGGTCTCAGCTGGAAATATATGGAAAAAGAAGTTAAAGTAATGCCGTCGCGATGCCGACTATTCTTACACAGGAACCCATCTAATCGTGACTACATTATCCCGAGCGCTTACATAATTTTTGACGTATATTTCTTTTGTTTCGCTGCTTCCGTCTCTTTCTCTACATAGGCGACACCAAGAATAACAGCCCGTTCTTTTGAAAATACGAATTACTGGAGATAGAGAGTGCAGAGGATGTAGAAATATGATGGCCGGCTTTACGTAAGCTTCCTTCATTTCTTTCCAGCACCACAGTTCAGCTCGTCAGTGGGGTTACACCGACAGTATGCGCTTGCTTTAAATTAGCAAGAAACACATTCAGACCCCGCTGTTACGAAAATCACTAATACGCATTCAGAACAGTATTTAACAAGTTTCCACGAGCGAGTCACTGCGTGGTCTAGTTTTGCAGCATGTCCCAAACATCATTAATAAAAGAAAGGTTGGCCTATGATTAGTATGTTACCTTCTCCTCCGCGCTTGGCTGCCTCCTGGCACTCACATTCAGCTTTTAGAAAACAACACAAAATTATTTAATAGAGCTGATTTGGGAGCCTTTGGGAGGAGAGCTGAATATATACCCCAGGGCCCTGGAAAGAGGCAGGGAAAGGGAGAGATGGAAGGATCACTGTGCAACAGTAAATAATGTTACAGTATGAATAATGAGCTCCCTCTGTGCCGGGGCCTCAACTGGACTAATGACAGAGACCTGTTTTAGATTAGGTTTTACACAAGCATATACACACTCATGCACACATGGTGCATGAACCAACAGAGAAAACACACACACACACACACTCACTCAGGGGAGAGGTCTGAGATAATCTGTCGCCCGGAGCTCTGGGTTCTGCTCTGGGACAGCCAATACAGAGAAGGGAACAAAGGAGGCAGAGGGCAGCACACACATCTTTAGTCACCCATTAACCTTTTTTTTCTCCTTTGACTTGTCATGTGTCATCTGTTTCCTTCTTACCAGACCTGCTGTTCTTCTTCTAAGAGAGCTCAAACTCAGACCTCATCCAGATTTTTCACCAATAGAATATTTGCACGTCAGCTCTGCCTCGATTCAAGTCGTTGTCATGGAGCAGGTCTGCCATCTGCTGTTTGCAGTAGGGCCATTTTAAGGAAACAGTCACGCCATGATATGCACGTCATGATTTTTTTTTTTTTTTTTTAAGTCCCCAGTTTTCAGCGCCAGCATCTCGAAATACACATCATACGATAGTTCATCTTTTTCAGTCGCCTGTCTTTTTAAATGACAAACTGAGCTCGTGTGATTTTCAGCTGCCCTCTGCAAAGTAGCTTTTAAAAACTCTCCACAACCTCAACAGACTGTGGTGCTGATCACACTAAACCGGGCAAATAAATCTGTGACAATAAAGAATACACTCTCCCAACATAGAATGCAGGGTACTATTACTACGGTGATTCAGGAGATTGCTTGCCAGAGTAAGAGAGTTGTGACGTTGTTTAAAAAAAAAAACCTTTAAGCATCATGTACATTATCTACATATGGCATAAGTGTCATTTTTATACTTGATACATGTAGCTGTCAATCTGCTGTGTTTCTTGTATGTTATTGGATTAGTACACTCGGATTCCACCACTCATTTGGGATATGCATGTCGTTAGGCAGATTGTTCGACATAAAGCGCATCTGCAGAAAAACATGGATATACACCGTACGCTCACGTAACATCTTGGCTGCACGACCGCTGCCGGAGTTCAACTGCAGCCCAGCGCTGCAGCACTAATTCACATGCCTTCTGCCTGGGTCGAGTCAAGGTGTCAGAGGAGCTCTGGCTGTTTATTGTCTCGGTCTCAGTTCACATCCTGCCCACAGCTCCTGGCTCCGCTGGCAAGGAAAGACTACAAACAACGCAGGTTGAAAGGAGGTGAGCACCGTAACTGTCAGTGTGCCTCTTCCTCCCCCCTCATCGCTTCTCCAGTTTTTTGAATCTGGCCTCTGTAAAGATGCGAAAAGTCAGAGACTTGGTCAATCTACAGCCGACGACCCCTAAAATCCAAATGCAACATGATCAGGTAACGTTTGACTGTCTATGCATTGTAAGGCTGGACCAAAAAAAAAAAAAAAAATTGGGAACCATCTGTTGCACGACAGCACCACCTGCTGGTGGATTTCCTCACGCTTTGCAACATGAGCTGAGAGATGTGGCTGGACTATTATTGGACTGGGCCACACATACCAGGGTCGACAGCCGCGTATAAAGACAGAGACCATGAGAAAGAAACTGTATATTCCAGCTGTGCCATGCAGTGACAGTGCTCTCAATCACTAAAACAGTTATTAATAAAACTATGTTAACAAGAAGAACGTTATTCAACCCGGTCTCACTGACACTAACTCACTGATCGGTCTGGCTCATTGTATTCTTGGGCAGAACAGAGACACCCGGCACCTCTGTCTTATCACATGTCTTACCCAGCTTCTTGGAGTATGCGTCCAGTTTGTAGGCAGCTTGCTCCAGCGCGGACACTTGCTCCTCTATCTGATTTATCTGATCCAAGTAGGGCTGTAGGCTGACGTCTGAAGCAAAGACAAATCACGTCCATGAGTTGGTGTCGCAGCAGTAGAAATAATACATCAACTAGAAGTACAAAAAAAAGGTGCAAGTCCGCGTATCAGTATATGTCTTTGTGCAGAGAAAGCGTATCTCACTCACACTTGTTGTTGAGATCCTGCAAGTTACGGCTGATGTTGATGCTGATGTCCTTCATTTCCATGTACTTCAGGCTGGTTAGCTTGTTCATGTTCTCCAGCAGACGGTAATCCTCGCAGGTCGCTGAGGGGCCGAGGAGACGCAGGAGAGAAAAGAAACCACAGGGAAAGAGGTGTAAGGGACGAAGACGGGAGATGACAAGGAATCATCAGAAATGCCTGTGGCTGCTCCCTTGTGCAGGGAAGAGATGCGGAGGAAAGGAGATGTTTTGCAGGATGTTTTTTGAAAAAAGGACCTGTGAGTTCTCCGTGCAGGAAGACGGCCATCTTTTCAAACATATCGGTGCACAGCTCGTTGATATCGGGCTCCGCGGGCTCCACAGCCTCCTCTGCTGTCTCCACGCCACCATCACCTGAGCACAGTCACGAGGAGCAGGATGAATACGTCACGGAATCAAACGGTTTATGTGACCACAACGCCAGGCAGCAAAGATACGCTGAAGAACGGCGCTAAATGAAGTAAACTCGCAAACAGCGTGACACACAATTCAGAAAGTGAACTAGATGCTGTGCGCTGTTAGCATTAGCAAGCTGCGGAAGCACGGCTCACTGTTGGTGTGGGGCTTCCTGGGAGCGGCCGCCGCGCTGTCCGCCGCCGCCTCCGGGGCTTCCGCGTGACCGCCGGAGCCCGCAGCCGGGGTCGGACCTGCTGAATGAGCGGTCGGTGCCCTGGAGATGCTGTCCATGGCTGTAGCGTCGTCTCCGACGGCGGCCATTTTGTTCCTGTTTTGGCTCTTCCTTGTCACATGAGCGGAGTTTTCACGTGACGTTCGCCCGCCACCACGGACCCCCACCCCCCCTAGCTCGCGCGCACTGCCACGCCCTTATGTTGCCTGAGGTTGTAACGTGCCACAAAGTAACTTCATTGTTACACAGTTACAGCCGTCAATAAAATGTTTCTCTCTTAAATGAGTACTTAAAGGCAACTTCAGGCAGTATTTTAAAGTTCGGTCGTTCATAATCAAATAATGTGTGATCGCGTGATCGATTCTAATCACACCCAGGTTATTCACACACTCTGAATCTCAAAGAAACATAATAATAATAATAATAATAATAATAATAATAATGATGATGATGATGTTACCAGTTATTTCACATACGTATGACTATGTTATATCATACAATATACACAACCTCCCATATGTATGTCCATGCTTGGCCTTATGTTTTGCTCCCTAATAACGATAAATACAATCTAGTGCCAACTGAAATAAAAAGTGATCCGTATGAAATTTACGATACAATTGCTCAGAAGTTAACTGTTTTCTTTTTTCCATTTTTTTGTAAAACCAATTTCAATTGCAGTCCTGACACTATTACTACATTCAAATCATAGACACGCCTCGTGTTAAATAGCAGGAGGAGAACTGGAGATCAGTAAATAGCTACCGGTTATCCAAAAGTCAAGTCTCTCAGTTGACACTGAAACAAATGTTTTTTAGCAGTTTGGGGCGATTTTGACCGAAAAGTTTGAATTGTCGGACATGGGACAGTCATCTTGACAAAAGTAATGGGGGGTCCGCCAGTGAAAACAGATGGAAGATTTTGACATGACAAAAAAATAAGGAAAAAATAGAAATTTTGATTCAGTGTCAATCTAAGTTTTCTTTCGCAGGCGAAAATGGGCTCCCGTGTGTCACTGCTGTTATGACAAAGTGAAAGTGACACTGTTATAGCGCAGTAATTAAGCAGGACGCCTCGCTGTGCGCGCGCCCGCGCGGGCAGAGCTCGGTATAACACCTGTGTCGGCGCTGTTGTAGGGGGAAGCCAGATCGTGACAGGGTAGCAGCGGCGGACTGTAAACATGGCGGCGTGCACAGCTACAGGGCTGTGCCGAACACCCCGTTACTATTAGTCCGAGAGACGGAGGCGACCCAAAAAATGGAGACCGAAGAGGAGCAGCACATAACGACGCTCCTTTGCATGGGCTTCCCAGACCCCGACGTGATACGGAAAGCGCTCCGGCTGGCAAAGAACGACATCAACGAGGCAGTGGCGCTCCTGACCAACGAAAGCCCCGGACTCGGGTATGGATACGAGCCGATGGAGAGTGGGCCTGCCCCGGGATTGGGCTCGAGCGGAGACGGGGAAAACAGCGGGCGGACTGGGACGGGAGGGTTCGACCCTCCGCCCGCATACCACGACGTGGTGGACAGCGAGGTAAGAGCGAGCAGCCGCCGGTGGAGCGAGGGAGGAGGAGAACGTGGCTAAATGCAACTTAGTGGGGGAGAGTGGGCTCGCCCATTTAACAAGCTAAACTTAGCGGCGTTGAGGCTACATGCACTGAGCCCAACGTGAGCTGTCAGAACAGGAGGGGAAATGCTCTCCAGTGTCCGGCGGGACGAGGCAAGCCACTGGCTCATAGTGACTGGGGAACTGTCTGTTAACACGACGCTTAGTTACTTGAAAAAATGGGGCTAATTGCCAGTTCGAAACTTACAATCCACCCTAGCTAGCTAGGGGCTTGCTAACGAGCGTTATTCGAGAGTTGAACCCGCCAGTAACTGGACCGGGAGGAGCGGCACAGAGGCATCTCTCTGGAGGATCGCGATCGAAGATTCTGACTGGATGCACCCTGGTACTGATGGTCAGTTCGGTCAGTTTACCGGCAGACCGTCGTTTGGATCTGGCCAGCCTGCTTTTGCGCCGGTTAGCTAGCATTAGCAGGCAGGTCGGCTGACAGCGCCTGACCGTGCTCATGCCCTGCCGAGATTGCAGGTCCACTCGAACCGGACTCAGAAGCGGTTTCGCAATTTCTTTGGCGCGCGTGGCCATTTTGATCACTTTCCTGTCCACACTCAGCTGTCAAAATGTCAGGATGGAGTGATCTGGGTCCGATTACTCGCTTTTGATGCTTCGAGGCCGGTCGCCGGTTCCCTGACAGCCCTTTGGCAGCTCTCAGTAATCTGCCCGCAGGTCCTGCCACTTCGTCCCGTTTGAGTGTGTTTGGCGTGGTGTTGTAACAGTAAACGCCACCGGCCACGACATACCTGTGTACACAAGACGAAGCAGGACCGCTCCGACTGACACCTCGCCTTCAGCGGCTTGACCTCAAACCTGTTGCGTTCCTCGATCTGCCGAACAACGGCAGGGCTTGTGAGAGGAGAGCAGAGCTTTGCAAGGCAGCCACAAGCCCCTGCATTTGCAAGATGATCGATTCAGACTTTTCACCCACTTGTTGTATCCTTGTGATGGTCATGTTGGAGCTGCTGTGACCAGTGCATAGGGTTGGGGGGGGACTCACTCTCTCAATTCATTTGAGTGTCTCTGAGAGCTGCCAAAACATTTCTTCCTGCATGCTAGCACGCCAAGGAAGTCCAATTTGAACCCATTTCACCATCTAAACCGGCCTGAATAATTGATGCAAGTTTGAGCCTTTAGTGCGATGGCTCTGTCCTCTCATGCATATTCTTGAAATATTGACACGAGTCTTATTTGTCGCGGGGCTGAGAAATTAGCAAGTGACATTTCAAGTCCTGGAACGCGTAGTGTAGGGAAGAAGCTCCACTGATGGAAGCGCCGTATTCCCTTTCTTCTCTCCTTCTGTCTGCCGTGTTTGTGCTTAAGAGGCACGTCGCAGGTCTCCGGCCCCATGTTTTTCTCCTAAATATAGCACCGTAGTCTCCCTGACACACACAGACACATTGCAGTTTTTGCGTGCGGGGGGAGGGGGGGGGTTCCCAGGAGGGCTGCAGGGTGCATGGTAACAGAGTGGCACCGAGTTACCTCAGCGTCCTGCGCAACCAGGCACACGCATCGTGTCCCTGTGAGACTCGAACCTTTCCCTCCCGAGGCCTCAGGTCTTGAGACACAAAGAGCTTTTCACGTTTGATGGTGATTTCTGAGAGGTTGAGTATATTGTATTCAAAGAGGGAAATTTTCCTTCTTTTTTTTCTCCCCCCGCCGCTATGCAGCCATTCATATTTAAATAAAAGGAATACATGTCTACGTTAAGGTAATAAGAGCGAGTTCTGATTCGGTTACTCTGCCAGCAATGAAATGATGCTCTCTAATGATGTTTTGCAAGACTGGCGTAAGGTTAGTCTCTCTCCCTCTCTCTCCCTCCCTCTCTCCCTCCCTCCCTCCCTCTCCCTCTTCTTCCTCTCATCCATCTATCTGTCATTTCATATTTTCTTAGAAAGGGAAGCAATGAAATACGATGCCCCTCTGTTGCAACCCCCCCAGTTCTCCTCCACTTAATGTCCATTCAGTCAATTTATATTGCGCACCTATAAGTATGTAGAGCAGTAAAAAATGCACCGAACACACTGGCCATTACGAATGCTAATACGTGGAGATATATTGAAAGTTCTAAGACTTGAGCGAACGACACTTTGCTGTGGTAATATTGTTTCTGCGCAGTGTCCACAAGCAAAATGAACCCATGACCTGGAAGGAGTATTTTCAGCACGAGCCGAAGGCCAGGGTTCAGTCATAACTAAAGACATTTTCATACACGACAGCCACAGTAGTATGTCCTGTTAAATACTCCAACGCAGTTATAGCTGGAACATAAATCAGCGGGAGGCCTCATTTATAAAACATTGCATGGGATCTTTACTGAAAGTGACCATGTGCACAAAGGCCTAAAAGGGGCGTATGCCACAAAATAATCAGTTTCATCAAACCGTGCGCGCGAGCACACCTGCAGGCAGGGGCCCCTTTATAAATCACAGTTGTGCTGCAGCGATTTTACACACAAAAACTTCAGGAAACGTACAACTTGGTTATATATACACAGTGTCAAGGATGATTATAAAAACCGTTGATGCTCTTTCAGGGTATTTGATTTTGTCTTGGATTTCCACGCCCATCCATTCATCTGCAGCACTGCTTATTTGTGCTGGGTCGCAGGGGTGCTGGAGCAGATCCCAGCTGACATTGGGCAAGGGCGGGATTACACCCTGGACAGGTCGCCAGTCTGCGTCAGGGCCGACACGTAAAGACAAACTACCAATCACACTTGTCACCAACCACCAAGCCTGCATGGCTCTGGTAGGGTACCCAGACAAAAGGGCACCCTCAAATCACAAGGGCCCTGCCTGAACCGGGACTTGAACTGAGATCTTTCCTGCAGTGGGGCGTCGGTGCTAACCACTGCACCACCGTACCCCCCGATTGCTACATTGGATGATGATAATTCAGTCAGGTGGTTGAGGTGAAAACGTATATTTGCGTTCCCTGAGTCCACCTGCCACATCCTGCCATCATCCTCGTATTTCAACAGCTGTGGTGGCGCCACAACGGACCACGGGTGTCAGTAGCATGCAGGCCCTCTCTTGTTTTTAATAGATCCTCTAGCCTCTGCGTGGGAAGCAGCGTTCTCCTCTCTCAGGCCCCACTTTGTGCATCAGCGCCGGTTATAAATGAGGCCCCAGTTGATCTTAAACACGAGGCGCTTTCGTGTTGCTGTGTTGCGCCGAAACCTTTCCACTGGGCCACCCCGTTTCAGAGGAGGGAGCTCTGCGCTTTGATCATGAATATTCAGATGACTCCATGAATATGTGAGCAACTTTATGATGTAAATAATTAAAAAAAAAAACCTTTGTCTGCTATTGCCTTCACTGCACACACTCACAGACGTTACCGCCACTGGCCGTTTTGATTTCAGCCAGCAGCAGCGTGCTGCATCTGAACTTCAGACGGGTTCAGATGAGAGCGGGTAAAGAAATAAAATCACACCAGTCACACCGTTAACAAGACAGCGTTGCGTCATGCGTCGACTTTGGGACTCTCGGCCTGTCTCACGCATCGCGACCCTTTAGACGTAATGACACAGCATCGGACTTGAAAACGTGCGCTCGCCCTGTATTCGTCCGGCTGCAGAGACAGCAGCGGGACAGGAGAGACGCTGTGATGAAGGGCAGATCGTGCATAAGAGGACACACTTACCGCTTTGCTCCCGAGGGGGGGGTCGCTCACCATCCCGCCTGGCTCCATCACTGCTGGAGGCCGTTTGGATCATCCTGGCATCGGGCGGAGGACAGTTGCTGTGTCATTATTAAACAGCGAGACCAGCTGTGCGAAAAGTCACCCACAGTCTCGCATCCTAATGTCGCCACGTGCTTGTGTTACAGAGGAGCAACGACGAGAACGGGAACTGCTCCGGGGGCAGCATGGAGTTCCCCACCACCAACCTGTACGAGCTGGAGAGCCGAGTCTTCACCGACCACTGGTCCATACCTTACAAGAGAGAGGAGTCCCTGGGCAAGTGCCTCATCGCGTCCACCTGCCTCGCCAGGCACAGTAAGGTTTTTGTGTGTGTGGTCTGCGTTAAACGAAATGTTCTCCATCGACGTTAGCCGCAGGGTGGCGTGTTTTGCTCGGGACAGTCGGGTGTCGCTTTCACGTGTTGTTATTTTGAACGCACGCGTTCCGCGGCTCAGTCCGTGTCCATTGCAGCCAGTCTTTTCGTCCGAATGTCGATGCGGGTGAAATGTGTGAATGCAACACCCACCCCCCCTCTTCTCCCCGTCAGGTCTCGCTGACGCTGATGAGAACTGCAAGCGCTTTATGGATCGCTGCATGCCCGAGGCCTTTAAAAAGGTGAGCAATCAAGAAACGGAGCTCTAAGTGAGTGCGCGGTGCCCGACTAATTGCGTTCCCACCGACTTTTCTCCCGTCCGTCCATTTGTCCACCGTCTCCAGTTGCTGACCAGCAGTGCGGTCCACAAATGGGGCACAGAGATTCACGAGGGGATCTACAACATGCTCATGTTGCTGGTGGAGCTGGTTGCGGAGAGGGTGAAGCAAGACCCCGTGCCTGTCAACCTGATGGGGGTCCTGACTATGGTGTGTATGATCAACGTCAAATATTCATGATCAGTAGGTTATCGACTGTGGCGTGGCAGATGATAAATAAAGTAAAGCTCCTCGATACTGCCTGAGCTCTGAATCAGCCATTTAGTTTGTTTAGTTTGTTTCCGCTCGCGTTTAATACTTAATCTGCCGCTATGAGCAAAAGAGGTAAGGTTCAATGCAAATCTGTCAATTAGCCAAAGCCGTCAGTCGACTCTTGAAGAGTTATCCTTCACGTTCTCGACCCGACATGTATGAAATGTATTTATGCTCCGCGTCTTCGTTGCTGTGTCCAGGCCTTCAACCCTGATAACGAGTACCATTTCAAGAACCGGATGAAGGCCTGTCAAAGGAACTGGGCTGAAGTTTTTGGAGAAGAGGCCAACATGTTCGCCGTCTCCCCCAGCAACACGTATCAGAAAGTAAGGGACTCTCCTCTTGTGTCTGGACCCATCCCCTTTTTTTCATTGCTGCCACGTGTTGCCGTGTGCCAGTTTATCCAGATGCACTTGCAAGTATGCAGAGCTGTGCAAGTATTTATACACGCACGCTTCCTTATTAGCCCTTGTTTACGGGACGTAGTAACGTTTTGGGGGCAGACGGACGGACGGTTGTGTAACCGAGCCACGGGGGCTCAACAGAACATGTGTGACTGACACACAACAGCTGGCAGGAGCCTTCATGTGTGTTACAGTAATTGGCAGTTGAAATTCATTGCTGAACACACTGAAAACATCATTATGTGTTACAGGAGCCTCACGGCTGGCTGGTTGATCTGGTGAATCGAGTGAGTAACGAGCGGTCGCCGCGTATCGTCTCCATATGCACATCACCCATACAGCTGTGTCAGCTCTGCCTCATGTCTCTTTTCCTCTCGTGTGTGTGTTTTTTTTCTGTCAAGTTTGGAGAGTTGGGAGGATTCACCGCCATCCAGACAAAGCTCAATGCCGAGGAAATCGAGATCGCCGTAAGACACCTCTTCCTCACTTTTCTCTCTTTGCCCTCTTCACAAACGGCCCGGCGTATCTCAAGAGCGACGAAATAGCTCCCACCCTGGTGATGGACTGAGAGCGGGACTGCAGACAGACTTTTGAGACGGCCTATACAGGCAAAAGGTCACCATGTCTACCCCCACTGCTCTCAGCTCCGGGGCTGCTGAATGTCTCTCTCTTTCCCCTCCTGGGTAACGCTCGCACACAGACACGCTCTCATCCTCCCGCTGCGCGGCGGTTGAAATGCTCTGTTGTGTCGTGCGTTCTGAGGCATCCTTGTACTGACGCTTCCTTCTGGGAACCTGGCCGGAACCGCGGCAGTGCGCGGCCATTGATTCGGTTTGCGTTAGCGCGCGCGTGCGCACACACGCGCTCCCGCCCGAGCATTAGCATATTAATAAGGCGGCGACTGGTCGCGGTGGCAGCGGGAGCTCGGCGGAGTGTGTGTAAGCTGACGGATGCCGAACTTACACCGAGCACGGGAAAGAGAGAGGCCGAGAGTCAAAGGAAAAAAAGATAATGGGAGGAGTGCTCCCTCCTGTGCTGACTCCCGGGGGGGTCATTCATTCGTCTCCCTTGAGCAGGAAGTCAAGTACCGGGGTGGCGGCGGGGGCGGGGGTTACTGAGTGAATGAGGAAGGTGGAGGAGCACAAGCAGAAGCAAAAATGCAACAGGAACATGGGAACCATGCAATAAGCTCCTGGGACGAAGCACTGAATGACAAATGACAGCTGGGCCTCGGTCGCGGAAACTCACCCACGCATCTGGTTACACGCCCTCTCTTTCTCTCGCATGCACACATGCGACATGGACAAGGCGCTCGCAGTTTAAGCACGGCTTGATCTCTGACCTACACATCGTCATCTGAGCGGGGTGCTGCCGTTTATGTGCGACAAGACGGATTTGTGTTGACACCTACAAAAACGGCGAGCTGGTGCGAGCTACCGGTGCTAGTTAGTCACGCTGCAGCTGCTGTTGATGTTTGTTTCTCTTTTGGTTTGTGTCATGCCCGAGTTATTATATATGTCTCTTTCCATCTGCCCTCAGTGTGTCTCAGCTCTGGTCCAGCCTCTCGGAGTTTGCGCAGAATACCTAAACTCCAGCCTCGTCCAGGTGAGCTTTCTCTTTGCTCACACACACACACACACACACACACACACTAGTTGTACTGCACTGAGCCTTATTTGATTGTGTCCTTCCTTTGTTCCTACCCTGTGTGTATGTCTGCAGTGTGTATTTCTGTTCTGCTTAACCTGTTCCGCTGTCGAAGCGATTGTTTGTTTACATAAACCTTGTGCTCCGTTCTGATTTATATTCCAGTTTAATTTGCTATATCCTCACATTGTTTGGCGCTGCAGCGCCCAGTTTTCTAACTCGGGTCAACGTCGTTTCCTATTGTTTTCCCTAGCCCATGCTTGATCCCGTCATCCACAAGATGATCACATACGTACAGAACCTGGAGGAAAAGGATCTTAAAGACAAGGTAGGCTTTTATAATTTCCACCCAGACTTTTACTGAAAAAATTGGGAGGTGATGGGAATCCCTGTTGGTGAAAAGTCGCATGTGGACAGGGGCTAGTCAGGATAGAAATTTAAATCAAGTCCTTTGGATTTGATTTGGAAGCTCAGCAGTGGGCGTGGCTCAGCAAATACAGCCCAGTACAGAGCTGGCCGAGAGGTACGGAGCTTTGCAAAGTCATGGATCTGTCGACCCGCACTTACACCCGGCTCACCTGATATGCAAGATTCAGGGAACGATGACGAGAAATGACCCAATAAGAGCACAATCACGCTCTTGGAAATGTAAACAAAATTTTTGCAGCTGAGATAGACACATCCGCCTCCTGTGATATCACTTTTCCAGATACTGTGACCTATACGTTAATGGTCAGTGCAGTTTTATCTAATGGACAAGGTTAGCGAGTTGCCCCCAAATTCCATTGTCTTGCTTTGTCTAATTAAAGAACTTGTCGCCTCGTCGTTCTTTGTTCGTCTTGTCACCCCAGCGTCTTGTAAGCATCCCAGACCTGCTGTCGGCCATCAAGCTGCTGTGCATGAGGTTCCAGAGGGAACTGGTTGCGGTGGTGGACGACCTGAGGCTGGACACGCTGCTGCGTATGCTCAAGACCCCCCACTTCTCCACCAAGATGAACTCTCTCAAAGAGGTTGGCTCACATTGGTTCTGAGCTGTCAAGTTCTGTTTTGGTTTTTCTTTTTTTTTCTTTTTCTGTGGGTTCTTCAGTCAGGTTCTCATTTCACGCTGGTTTTTTTGTTTGTTTTTTTTTTACACGCATTTGTCTCAGGTGACGAAGTTAATAGAGGAGAGCACGGTGTCTAAGACGGTGAAAAACGCCATCGACACGGATAAACTGCTAGACTGGCTAGTAGAGAACTCAGTCCTGTCAATAGCACTGGAAGGTGAGAAAAGCCAGCAAAGACAAAAAAAAATTATCCATCTTTGTTTTTGTTCCCAAGTTTGCTGTATTCACTGTGGTGTGTTGAATGTTTTCTCTGCACCAGGTAACATTGATCAAGCTCAGTACTGTGAAAGGATCAAGGGAATCATTGAGCTGCTGGGGAGTAAACTGTCACTGGATGAACTCTCTAAGATCTGGAGAATACAGGTCAGGACCGTCTTATTATGACATTTTCATTAAGCTCGAGTATCTGTATTCACATGTGAGCACACATTTGTGAGAGCGTGACAAATGAGCCTCCCCCCCACCCCCACCCCAACCCCCCTTCTATGGATGCATTGATTCTCTTGTGGGCATTTCAGGCGGGCCAGTCGTCAACTGTGATAGAAAACATTCATACAATCATTGCTGCTGCTGCTGTGAAGTTCAGCTTCGATCAACTCACCCACCTCTTCGTGCTCATACAGAAGGTCAGTGCGGCGGCGTCTCTCCGGCTCTGGAAGTAAATCGAAAGAAAAGTGGTTTGTGAGCGCGCGTGCGTGTGCAGCATCAGTAATCACGTGCCTGCGCGTCTTTCAGAGCTGGGAGGTCGAGAGCGACCGCGTGAGGCAGAAGCTGCTCAGTCTGATCGGGAGGATCGGCAGGGAGGCTCGCTCGGAAGCTACAACTGGAAAGGTACGTCGGTCCGTTTGGTCGTGCTGTCAAGGCTCAGGTCACTCGGAAGTGATATATAAAAAGGAAAGGAGGACATTGACAGGTCGTCAGGTTTCATCACGAAAGTTTGGCCCGGAGTCTGGAGTCTTGCGTTTGCTTGTGTCTGTTCAGGTGCTGGAGGTGCTGTGGGAGCTGGCTCATCTCCCCACCCTGCCCACCAGCCTGGTCCAACAGGCGCTGGAGGAGCACCTGGGGATCCTGAGCGACGCCTATGCCGTCAAGGAGGCGGTGAAACGCAGTTACATAATAAAATGTATTGAGGACATAAAGAAGGTGAGACAGACATGCTCTGAACGCTCAGTTGTATCTGCGTAGAGGCGGGACCTGTGCATATTGAGCATATTGATGGTTTATTTTCTGGTTACACATAGGTAAACAGGGTCTGGTTGTTGCACAGCCCGAAAACCGCAGCCTAACATGTTTTAAGATAATGCCACAATGGGCCCCGACATTTTTCAGCCGGCTGCGGCAGCTTCGGTCTAAAGTTCACACGTCCTTGTTAGTGCTGCATATTGAGCTTCAGTTTGTTCATCTGTGTCACCTGAGCGTCGTGGATTAGGGGCCATCTTTTGGCTCACTTATCACACAAGTGTCTCCCTGTCAGTTAATGATTCATCTTATTGTCATATTTTGAAAGACGAGAGCATGCCACCCTAAGCTCACCCGTTTGTTGAATTCCTTCATATATATTTTGCACAAAAATGGGAGCGATATGTAAAACTAAAATTTTGGAAGGAATTCAGGTTCTATCTCTGTCAGTCAGTCGTGCCGAGGAGCCGTCATTCATGTTTTCAGTCGCCCTGTGCTTTTCCTGCTTTGACGTGATGCCAAAATAACTGCCCTGAAAAAATGCCTGCGTGTTTGACTGTGGCCACGCATAACATGAACTAAAACTCATCTGTCCCACCTCCAATGAAACTATGTGTCTCCAGACTCACACTCAGGAGGACAGTAAAAGCAGCGACTCTCAAAGCTCATTTCTTACTGGCACGTGGGGCAAGAAGAAAGCTAACTCTCTGGCCAAAGTAAGAGAAGGAGCCCACGCAATTGATAATCTCACTGACCAATCTGTATCCAATCTCGCCGCTTCACGCCTGCCAGCCAATCGCGGAGGAGGGCCTGACCACAAAGGGGGTTTTCATTGGTCACAGGTTGACAATTTTCACACTTGATCACTGTTACGTGAGGCAGTTTAACCAGGTGGACGCTAATCTTCTGCTTTTGGCACTGACTAATGATTTACACAGCGGTGTTGATCTTGTCCTGGGTGAGAGCTGGCTGAATTAAATGAGTGATTTAGCTGCTGGTTGAGCGGTCAGCTTTTGGTGGAAGTGCTAACACGGTCACTTAAGCAGAGAGAAATCCAATCAGAGTCATGGACATCCAGAGGTTTACTTAAGAAATACGGGTTTGAAATTTGATTAAAACTGTTGAACAAAACCGATTCAGCATATTTTGATTGTTTGCCTTAAATCCCTGGCTCTGATCTCTTTTTTCTCTTGATTTCTCAAAGCCCTTACTACAAAAACGATGCGTCTGCAATGACAAAGCAATGAAATCTGATTAGAAATGACCATCGCAGACCTCTGTTTTTGTAGCATGTCTTTGTTTGCACTTTCTGCTGTTGTGAATATCATTATCGTGTGTGTGTGTGTGTGTGTGTGTGTGTGTGTTTGCTTGCCTTTGTCAGGCTTCTCAGCAGAGCAGTCCTCAGACAGTCTGGGTTGTTCCTGCTCTACGTCAGCTGCACGAGATCACCCGCTCCTTTATCAAGCAGACCTATCAAAAACAGGACAAGGTAGGACAAGTGCACACACATCATCATCATCATCATCCTCAGAGTGATCTTTTGTACAAATCAGTGGGATGTCGCTATGGCAATCTTTCCCCGTCTCCACACAGAGCATCATCCAGGACCTGAAGAAGAACTTTGAGATCGTCAAGCTGATCACGGGATCGCTCGTGTGCTGCCATCGCCTCGCCGTGACCGCAGCGGGAAATAATGGACTCTCAGGCTCGACCATGGTGGATGGACGTTACACATACCAGGAGGTTTGCTTCCTTTTTTTTTCTAAATTGAGTATTCTTACTGTTCTATGGAGCTGTATTGCGGCTCATAATATGGTGATACAGTTCATAATTTGACATTGATATGAGCAGTTTTATCTGAGCCAGACTGGGTTTACACAGTACACCGGCAGTAATTAAAGTCAAACAGCACAGTGTGTGTTTGAGGGTCGGGATGACATGTAGCTCTCTGACTCTTTGTTTAGTATCTGGACAGCCACCTGCGCTTCCTGGCCTTCTTCCTCCAGGAGGCCAGCCTCTACCTGGTCTGGAACCGGGCCAAAGAGCTCTGGGAGTGCCTGGTGTCAGGGCCGGATGTCTGTGAACTTGACCGTGAGGTATGAGAGCAGTTAAGCAAATGCGGCCCTTGTCCTTCGCCATTTGTTTGTCATTGCGTGCACCTATTTCTGGATGACTGCTCCGGAGGAGCAGTGGCGGAAACATGAGCTCCGCTTCGCTCTTTCTTCCTTTTAGAAAAGG
The DNA here is from genome assembly GCA_016785225.1 of Psettodes erumei. NCBI lineage: Eukaryota > Metazoa > Chordata > Actinopteri > Pleuronectiformes > Psettodidae > Psettodes > Psettodes erumei. The sequence goes on along the minus strand of JAFBJZ010000864.1, from coordinate 777,152 downwards.
GTTTAAGGCAGACACAGAGGCAGAAAATGTAAAAGTGAAAAATCAAACGTTTAACCAAACTATGGCACATTTCATAGAGGCAGGTTTTGGTTCCTGATTCATGATATCGTCTCAGAAATAATGAATTTGTTGAGATAAGTCAGGATAGATAAGATCAGATCAGGTCAGATCAGCCTCAGCACACTTCTTCCATCCCAGTGTGGACTTTGGATAGTTCAATGTACATGTTTACATTTTAACTAACTAATTAAACGTACAGTGGCGTCTACAACAGCTGCTGACCTTTGCTAACCGAAGGGAGCTCGCCCTCTGGAGAACCAACAGCACAGCGCACCCAAACTCCTGCGTCCACGAGTCAGTTTAATGAAGCTTAAATGTTGCATGTTTTGCGTTACGTGCAGATGTGTTTTGAGTGGTTCACCAAAGGACAACATGACCTCGAGAGTGACGTTCAGCAGCAGCTCTTCAAGGAGAAGATCTTAAAACTTGAGCCCTATGAGATCACTATGAATGGTGAGCGACTCCGCAAGGAGATGCACCGTAAACCATTTCTAAGGATTCATTTACGAACAAGTATGTGATACTTGACGTGTTTTTTTTGTGTCGTGCAGGTTTCAATCTGTTTAAGACTTTCTTCGAGAATGTAAATCTGTGCGATCATCGCTTGAAACGCCAAGGAACTCAGCTGGTCAGTCCTCACGCGTTCACCCACGAGCCATTTTCAAAACTTATGGGCGCGGTTCATTTTTCGGGCCGTGACGGCTGAAATGCAGCGGAAGTTCGCCGCCTCAGCGGTCCTATCACATTGTCTGATTTCAGTGTGTGGAGCGCCTTGACCTGGCGGGGATGGATTTTATCTGGCGCATCGCCATGGAAACACCAGATGAAGAGATAGCCAATGAAGCAATCCAGCTTATCATCACATACAGCTACACCAACCTCAATCCCAAAATGAAGAAGGTCAGTGTGCGTGTGTGTGTACGCCCGTGTGTGGCCCGGCCCTCCAACAGGCTCACTACTGGAGGACAACATTGCGACACAATATGCGTCCATCTTGTTTAAAGCTTGTATGATGCAGAACCAGGAGCGAAACTCATAACTCATCCTCATTCCAGTGTTAACATATTTGAGCAAATCAGCGTGTTCTGTCCCTTTTTTTCAAAACTTGAAGTTTAATGATAACGTTTCATCCGTTGCAGGATTCTGTATCTTTGCACAAGAAGTTCATTGCTGATTGTTACAAGAGACTAGAGGTAAGCAGGCAAACGTGTTACTGGTTGGAGCGATTGTGCCACTTGCCAGAAATCAACACCCGACAGCACATTTCCTTGCTCCTTTCTCCTCTCAGGCTGCGAGTTCGGCCCTGGGCGGCCCTACTTTGACGCACGCCGTTACTAGGGCGACCAAGATGCTGACGGCCACGGCCATGCCGACCGTGGCCACATCTGTGCAATCACCATCCAGGTACAGAGGGGGGTTTGGGTAAGAGCATAGTTACTAAACCTACTAAAGCATGTTTGTGTTGAGTCCAGTCATTTTCAAGTCCACGTTCTCTAATCCCACTGAAGCTCACCTCTGTTTGCTCATCTCCAGATCCACTAAGCTGGTAATAATCGAAAGACTGCTGCTACTGGCTGAACGCTACGTCATCACCATAGAGGTAGGGTCTCGTTAAACTGACAGAAAATGTGCGTGAAACAAGGACATAAACACTCATACGCGATAAGTTGCGCTGCATCGATTTAGCGGCTCATTGTCAGCGAGTTATTTTCAGCATCCGCGCGGCACTTTCTTTTGTCTTGCATGCTGAAAACACTGAATATTTTTCCCGTGTTTGTCTGCAGGATATGTACTCAGTTCCTCGCACTATTCTACCTCACGGGGCCTCGTTCAACGGACACCCCGTCACTCTTCACATCACCTATGAGTCAACCAAAGACACTTTCACCTTAGAGGTACCGTGAGACTTCTCCATGTCCCCCGCAACGCGTTTATCGCATCAAGTCACATCTACTCAGTGTGTATGTGTGTGTCTCGCAGACCCACAGTAACGAGACGGTAGGAAGCATCCGGTGGAAGATATCGGAGCACTTGAGCTGTCCGGTGGATAACGTCCAGATCTTTGCCAATGACAGCGTGGTAAGACTTCTGTTAAGTCCGTCAGCCCCTCATTCAAGCATTTTACTCCTCTCCCAATCCGAAGCCAGTACACACTACAAGCTGCAAACACATGCACAGTCAATTCTCCTAGGCCCGGTGCCATCTGTTCCTTTCTTGGTGGGTTGGCCAGCTGCACGGCACGCTGTGCGGCAGAGGAAACGCATCCTTCGGCAACGTTCACCCGCTGTGTTTTCTCTCACTCCGTCCCCTCCGCCGTCTGTTAGTTGACCATGAATCGGGACCAGAAGCTGCTGTCCCAGCTTGGCTTCAGCGACGAGCAGAGCCTGACCGTGAAGAGCTCAGGCACCGGCACCCCCTCGGGCAGCTCCGAGTCCTCGGCCTCCGCCTCCAGCAGCTCCAGCTCCGCCGTCTTCAACTCTGCCTACGCCTTGGAGCAGGTACTACCTCGGACGTGAGAACCGTGGATGCTGTCGGGCGTTTGCACCGTTTCTGATGCACTGAGCTTGTGTTTTTTTCCCGTCTCCAGGAGAAGTCCCTGCCAGGTGTGGTGATGGCTTTGGTGTGTAACGTGTTTGAGATGCTTTACCAGCTGGCTAACCTCGATGAATCCAGGTGAGAGCTGATTTTTCCCCAGGAACTACTCTAACTCTGTTAAAGCTGATGCTTAACAAAGATTTGTATTCATTCTCCCAAGTCAGTTAATTAGCTGAGTTTATGAGCTTAAAGTGTCACAGCAACGACAGCAGGATGTCAGACGACTTGTTCATCTTCGTTGCGTTCATATCTTCAGGATCACCCTTCGCGTGAGGAAGCTGCTGCTGCTGATCCCGACAGACCCAGAAGTGCAGGATGCTCTCGACAACTTTGTTCCCAAAGAATCCAGTGTCTGGAGCCACCAGGTACGTCAGGCTGTCTGTTCAGATGCCGTGACCTGGCAACCGGCGGTACATTGAGCCCATCCGTCCTCTGACTTCCTGTTCTTTCTCGACGCCTCTCTATTTCTGCTTTACACATTCTCCCCTTCTCCTTCATCTGTCTCAGTTATTTTGTAAACTTCCTGTGTGTTTCTTCCCTGCAGAAGACACTGTTCACCCTCGGCCAGGGTTCGGGCTCTCGGTCTCCATCTATGGCCTCCAAACAGCAGCACCAGCCCAGTGCTGCATCAATCCTGGAGTCCCTGTTCAGGTCTTCAGCACCTGGCATGTCCACCTTCAGAGTGCTGTACAACCTGGAGGTATGTGCACATCACACACCCCATTGGACACAGCACGCTTCTTTCCAACGCCTATTAAAACAATTTACACTTTTTTGTGCATTAGGTGTTGAGTTCAAAGCTCATGCCCACATCTGACGACGAGATGGCCAAAACCAGCAGCAAGTCCTTCTGCGAGAACTTCCTTAAAGCAGGAGGACTCAGGTAACGGCTCATCGAACAGATCTGGTGTCAAGCTGCATTATTGTATACCAGCACGCACATGGTGCTGTGCGCACGCTCTTCACAGGATGTTGTTATTTTTAGTCCTGACAGTGGTATTTCTGTGTGTCTCCTCTGCAGTCTGGTGGTAAATGTGATGCAGAGGGATTCCATCCCGTCGGAGGTGGACTACGAGACCAGACAAGGAGTCTACTCGATCTGTCTTCAGTTGGCCAGGTGCAAAATGCGTCGTGAACACACACACACACACACACACACACACAGCAGTGGATGTATTGGGCCATGTGCCAAGTAAGACTTCAGCACTCAACAGGCTGTATTTTTGCAGGTTCCTTCTAGTTGGTCAGAGCATGCCTGCAGCACTGGATGACGATGTCATCAGGGACGGCGAGGCTCTGTCCTCCCGCCCGTTTCGTAACGCGGGAAGGGCCGGGCGACAGCTGTCGCTCTGTGGAACTCCAGAGAAGTCCTCCTACAGACAGATGTCTTTGTCCGAGCGCTCGTCCATAAGAGTGGAGGAGATCATACCTGCCGCTCGTGTAGCTATTCAGGTGCTGGACTGACACACACACACACACACACACACACACAGGAATACACTTTCCCCTTCAGTACCACTGCTGTTGCCATAGCGAATCCTCCCTTAATTCTCCAACCAGATTTGATTTTGTGGGTGCAGAATATTTTCAAGTACAGTATTTGTTCTCATTCTTCTCCAGACCATGGAGGTGGGAGACTTCACCTCCACTGTGGCCTGTTTCATGCGTCTGACCTGGGCGGCCGCAGCAGGCCGACTGGACCTTGTGGGCAGCCCACAGCCAATCAGGGAGAGCCACGGTTCCCTTCTGCCGCAGGGAGTCCGCACCAGAGTCAGCAGTACAGGTGCGACGGAAAACACACACCGAACGCTTTTCATTTTTTCGTTTTGTGCCTTCACATTCTCCATACAGTTCCCGCATACAAGCAGAGGACTTGTTGTGGCATCAGTTACTCATTTACAGTAAGCAGGTGTGGTTATCGTCCCGCACAGCTTCATTCCTGATTTGTCACCTACAGCGTTATCTAATGTCGGTCGAAGCATTTGTGGTGCCACAGAAGACAATGCTAAAGAAATGAAAGCGAATCAGATGCTCTTTGTACGTTTGCAGGAAGTAACTGCAGCTCCAGCAGCGAGGGCGAGACCGTACCAACAGCGCTGCACGCAGGGATATGTGTCAGACAGCAGAGCGTCTCCATCAAAGACGCCATCATAGCCCGCGAGGCTCTGTCTCTGCTGGTGACCTGCCTGCAGTTACGCTGTCAGCAGCTATGTAAGAGTCGCACTGGAGTACAAACACACCACGAGCATACGCTCCCCAGCACTGTTGGTCACGTTGATAATTACCGTACAGTTGTATGCCAGAGTTTTTACAGCGAAACTAAATCCCGTGCTTGGGTTCTGTCTGCAGGTTCTTTTTACAACCTTCCTTCAGTCAATGATTTCATCATTGATATTCTGCTCGGCTCTCCCAGCGGAGAGGTAAACAACACCCATTTTTAAAATTTTTTGCTCAATACACTGCACAAGAAAAAAAAAAAAAAAACTACTGCACACCCCCCACATCGCAGCGTGCGCTCACACATGCTTTCGCCACCAGATCCGCCGCGTGGCCTGCGATCAGTTGTACACTCTCAGCCAGTCCGACACTTCAGCCTTCCCTGAAGTCCAGAAACCCAACTTGTTCCTCCTCTCAGTCATCCTCACCGCTCAGCTTCCACTGTGGAGTCCCACGTCTGTCATGAGAGGAGTCAACCAGAGGTATTTGATGAAGAAACACAGGATGCACACGTCGCTGAAACTTTTACGGGGCACATTTGGTGATGGCGCCTTTTCTCCCCAGGTTGCTGTCCCAGTGCACTGAGTACTTTGACCTAAGATGTCAGCTGCTGGATGACCTAACCAGTAAGCCGATCCGTTTCTCTTCAGTCACTTTTATCAATATCTAAATATAAAAGTGTTGTCACCGGATGAAAACAATTGTTCCCACCTGCCTGACCTCCTCCAGCGTCAGAGATGGAGGCGTTAAAAGTGAGCGCAGCCAACATGCTGGAGGACGAGATCTCCTGGCTCGACAACTTCGAGCCCAGCTGGAGCTCTGAGATGGAGACCAGCGAGGCGGACAACATCCTCCTGGCCGGACACCTCCGACTCATCAAGACCTTGCTCTCACTCTGCGGCAATGAAAGGAACATCTCGGTGAGCATGCACAATGCATTCATGAAATAATTGAGGTGGAGAACGCCGATATATAATGTGTTCACGTGTGACTTTATCTTTTTTTTTTTTTTCTTTTCCAGGACCATCTCTGATCCAGCAGTTGCTGGATGACTTCCTGTTTCGAGCTTCGCGCATCATCATCAACAGCTCCAACCCCACGCCGTCTCCGGCTCCCAGCCACGACTTCCACCCCAAGTATGTCACGTTACTCATTTCCATGAGAAACCTTCTCTTCTCCATGACGGTGACAAACCACTGCAAACCACTGCCTCAATCTTTTGCCACGCCTGTGTCTGGTCAGGTGCAGCACAGCCAGCAGCCGACTGGCGGCCTACGAGGTGCTGGTGATGCTGGCGGACAGCTCTCTCTCAAACCTCCGTCTCATCACCAGAGAGCTCCTCTCCATGCACCACCAGTCTGATCCTTCCCTCTGCAAGGAGTTTGATGTAAGACGACCGATTAAACCCGTACTTCTTACAGCGATATTTGCCGCCAGATAAAGCTTAATGCTAGTACGGAATTGAAACTAACTCCTCCCTCTCCGTCAGTATCTACCTCCGGTAGAGAGCCGGTCGGTCTCAGGTTTTGTTGGACTGAAGAACGGAGGAGCCACGTGTTACATGAACGCTGTGTTCCAGCAGCTCTACATGCAGCCAGGCCTGCCAGAGGTGCGTCCCGTCTACCTGCCGTATGCTCCAGTGGGTCCAGACACAGTGAATCTGGCGTCGCTGACTAAGTATGTTTGGTTTAAGGCCTTCCTGTCCATCGAGGATGACACAGACCAGCCAGAGGAGAGTGTCTTCTACCAGGTCCAGTCTTTGTTTGGACATCTGATGGAGAGCAAACTGCAGTACTACGTGCCTGAGAACTTCTGGAAGGTAACGGAGCATTCGGTGTTTCTAGTAGCCACAGAGGGAGGTCAGTCTGATTCTGATGCACTCACCCTCCCCTTGTGCCTGGCTGCCTGATTTCACATTACGCCTGCAAGGTCAACACGGCACTTAACACAAACCTTCGGCTTTAATATTCACTCTTTTCATCATTAGGATCAAACCGCCAGGAAAACTCCCCCCACTAATCATCCGCCTTCTTTATGACGACACTATATGCGTCAGCAGCATAAAAAGAAACCTGCCATCTTCGTGTAAATTTGCTATGTCCATTGCAGATCTTCAAGATGTGGAACAAGGAGTTGTACGTGAGAGAACAGCAGGATGCTTATGAGTTCTTCACTAGCCTGGTGGACCAGCTGGACGAACATCTCAAGGTACACGCCACAGCAATTTAAGAATAAGCACTAAGCAAAGTTTAAAAAAAAAAAAAAAAAAGGTTGCGACGATACAATTCTTGACCAAAAAAAAAAATTGTCCTACAGAAAATGGGCCGAGAACAGATCTTCAAGAACACATTTCAAGGCATCTTCTCTGACCAGAAGATTTGCAAAGACTGTCCTCACAGGTGACCGAGCATTATTCATTCCTCGCGCTTTCACTCCGACACGCGGCGCGGATGGTCTTTGACCTGTGACCTCTGACCGCACAGGTACGAGCGCGAAGAAACGTTCATGGCGCTGAACCTGGGAGTGACTTCTTGCCAGAGTTTGGAGATCTCTTTGGACCAGTTCGTCAGAGGAGAGGTGCTGGAGGGCAGCAACGCCTACTACTGCGAGAAGTGCAAGGAGAAGGTGCGTTCACTGCCCTGCGTGGGTTTTATTCTGCTACACCGAGTGCGTCGGGCGCATCTGACGACCGCCTTCGTTTGCTCGTCCACACAGAGAACCACCGTGAAGAGGACGTGTATCAAATCCCTGCCCAGCGTTCTCTGCATCCACCTCATGCGCTTCGGCTTCGACTGGGAAAGCGGACGCTCCATCAAATACGATGAACAGATCAGGGTACGAAGTGTTTCTAGTCCCGCAGTTCTGTTTGCTGAGATACACTTTCCTTACCCCAGAATTGAAACACGAAAACGATTAACAGTAAACCTCTTTTGCTGGCGTACAGTTCCCCTGGGTGTTAAACATGGAGCCGTACACCGTCTCTGGAATGGCTCGCCAGGACTGCAGCGGCGATGGCGGAGAGGGGCGGGGCGACGGGACGTCGGGAGGGTCGCCCAGGAAGAAAGTCACCATCTCCGAGAACTACGAGCTCGTGGGGGTCGTTGTCCACAGCGGCCAGGCACACGCCGGACACTACTACTCCTTCATTAAAGATAGGCGGTAAGAGACACTTTAGTCAGGGCTTCTTGTTCAAAGGCCCAAACGCTTACGGTCTCACGTGCTCGGTGGACTGCATTTTCCAGCTCCTGTTCCTACTTTACGTAAGAAGCGCATACCCGGTGATTAGTGGAACACATTAATCTGCTGCCGGAGTTTTCCGGGCTGAATTTCGACGACCTCCTCGGGGCACATGAGCGCAGCATCAGACATTTCGCGTGGGCTCCCTGGTTTGGTTTGTAAGCGTCTCCAGATGTCTGGCTCCGGAAGGCAGGAATGCTCGCTGGAGAAGTGGAATGTGAGGAGACCGCAGGAGCTAATGTTTGGCACCCTGCTCTCACTCACTGGCTTGCTCCGTAAGATCGCCACAAAGAAAGTTCGCTGACAGGAGGTTGATCCTTTAAGGAAATTTGACATATCCTCGAGTCAGTTGTCCCTTGTATCAACTGGGTTTTTTTGTCGGTTTGGACCTTAAGACAACAGCCACCAAAAAGGCTGGATGGTCCCTTGGATGTTACATCCTGGTGGCAAACCTGCACTGCAGTATTTTTTTTTTTTTTTTTTTTTCCAAATCGGGTGTACTGTCTGCTGTCTCGTCCATCATAGTCCCCTGAAAACTGAGCCCGACGTGTCTGCAACAGAGTCAGAACACTGCAGAAATGTTTTGGAATCATTGGGGTACTATTTAAGTTTGTGCTGGGTTCGCAAAATGGCAACGATTTGAATCCAAATCTGAAATTCTCCTTTTCTCTCTCTCTCTCAAACATCCCACTTCGCCCTCCGCCCCTCTCCTCCTTCCTTTGCCTCTCAGCGGCGGTGCCCGCGGGCGGTGGTACAAGTTCAACGACAACGTGGTGGAGGAGTTCGATATGAACGATGAAACTCTGGAGTACGAGTGCTTTGGCGGAGAGTACCGCCCCAAGGTCTACGACCAGTGTAAGTGACTGTGACAGCGTTTCACAACAGCGCGCGTCGCTTTCTCCTAATCTGCGGCACAAAAACAGAGGAACATTGAGTTGTGACTGCGTGTGTTTTTGCGTGTGCGCAGCCAACCCTTACCCCGACGTGCGGAGGAGATACTGGAACGCCTACATGTTGTTCTATCAGAAGATCAGCGACCAGAACTCGCCCGTCCTGCCCAAAAAAAGCCGCGTGAGCATCATGAGGCAGGAGGCCGAGGACCTCACGCTGTGAGTCTGTTCCCCACCACTGTCGCATCATAGACCTCCAACAGTGGGTCGCTGATCAGCAGCAGTCAGAACGTTAACAGTTAGACGCCATGGGCCCTGATTCTGCCAGACAGCTCCCATCTGATGTTGAGTTTAGAGCCAGATAAATATATTTTTAGCAATTACAACAGAGCTGTGTTATTTTTATACTTCCTAGGTCTGCCCCGTCCTCTCCCGACGTCTCCCCGCAGTCCTCTCCTCGCCCCCCGAGGGCCAACAACGACCGCCTCACCCTCCTCACCCGCCTGGTCCGCAAGGGAGAGAAGAAGGGCCTCTTTGTAGAGAAGATGCCCGCCAGCATCTATCAGGTGAAGTACCGCCAAACCGCCCACGCGTCCGCTCCGCCTCAGCATCCGTCCCATTGTGCGAGAAAGAATCAGCACCAACATCCGCCAATCGATCCGACCTCTCCATCTGTCCTTTGTGCAGATGGTGCGAGACGAGAATCTCAAGTTCATGAGGAATAGAGACGTCTACAACAGCGACTACTTCAACTTCACCCTCTCTCTGGCCTCCGTCAACGCAGTACGTGTCCGTGTTCGGGGCCTCCCATCTGAATTATCTTGTGTTTTTTCCACTTTTGTCACATAAGCGTGTGACGATCATTCAAACATTGTGAACAGCGGCATCTAAAGAAAGTGACACTGTTAGGAAAACGGCTGTAGGTCATGCAGAAGAGCACATACAGTGTGATTAAGGGCGATCAGCGCTGTGACTTTTAATCTGAGATGTCTTTAAAAACTTTGCGCGTTACAGACAAAGCTGAAGCATCCCGACTACCAGCCCATGGCCAAGGAGAGCCTCCAGCTGGCTGTTCACTTCCTCTTCCACACCTACCTGCACACCAAGAAGAAACTCCGGTATGCGCACCCACACGTACCTCCGCGTCCGCAGCAGCCCCTCACAAGCAGCGGCGTTTTGTATCTGCATTGCATCCGTTTCTCCTGCAGCGTGGACACAGAGGAGTGGATGGCCACGGTGGAGGTGTTGCTGTCCAAGAGCAGCGAGGCGTGCCAGTGGATGGTGCAGTACCTGGTCGGACCAGAGGGGAGAGAGATCACCAGGTCTGTACGCGACGGTTTCTCGCTCGATGTGAGAAACACCGTACGTAAAATGTTTGTGAGGGAGAAATTGAACGGGGATTAATAACAAGATACGCGTTCCCCTATTTAAGCTCAATTCTAAAAAGAGAAGGTTTCTGGAGTTGAGCTGAAAAAGTTTCCTGTTCATCTGCCGCAGAGGTTTCTCTAAAAATCTGTCAGCGTATTTTTCTCAGCTGCTCCTCAAAAAGCAGAAGCAACATCACTTCAGCTCTACGCAGTTTCCTGAAAGTCCAGCATACACACACACCGCTTGTTTGTCAGGGAGATTTGGAGGTTTTTCCCCCCTGTAGGGCCTTGGCCTGGGTTTATTCACTGCAGCATTTTTTTTTTGTAGCTGTCCTAGTGATATGCGATACTACAGACTTGGCAGCTCGCGGCATCGCTCCCTCACTTTGATCAATACACACTAAACTCTCTAGCCGGGGTCAAATAGGTCCACGCTGGCGATGCTGCTGCAGCCAGCACAGCCTCACTCTTACTCAAGTCCACGTGCCTACGTACCCGAGCTTCACCTGACGTCTCAGTTATAGTCCCATGTGGGTGCCGAGTTCTTCTTGTTATACTGCTTCCCTGCAACGCGAACGGCGCCCTTGTAGCGTAGCCGCAACAAAACTGGGAGAAACACGGGCGTCCGCACAGAGCGACAGACCCTCGCGTACTCAAGGATGCGGAAAGCATAACACTTAGCTCTCAGCAACCACATTTAATTACAAAAGCCAACACCAACCATCTGGGGGACTCCTGACAGCTGCATCTGCACCGACAGCAGGGGAATTCAAAACACCTGCGCGCGTGCTGCTCGCTCCCTGGATGCCGATTGGCTGAGAGAGCAGGTCGTCCTGTGGAATGCGATTGGTTGTCCAACATGGGACGTTCGGGCAGCAGTGCGTCACGGCCCCCTCCACACACACACACACACACACGGCCCTTCCCACAGAATGGAGATACACAAAGTCGCACTCAGCCATGTGTCTCAAGGCCAAAGTGTTTTCTCCACATTATCCCTGCTCTCGCCAAAAAAAAAAAAAAAAAGCCTACGCGCGATTATCACAGATGTTAAAATGAGACATTACACACACACATCAATCGGTCCTTCTTTCTGCCAACCTTAGGGTTTGTCTGCTGGAGTGCAGCATGAGGGAGGTGAGGGTCGTGGTCGCATCCATCCTCGAAAAGACCCTGGAGAGCTGCGCTGCACTTCGGAGACCCGGGACTGGACGGCTTGACCGACGCCCTGCTCTCCCTGTTGGACAAAGATGTGCCCGAGAATGTGAAAAACTGCGCGCAGTACTTCGGCCTCTTCAGCAACTTCGCTCAGAGGGTAATAAAGCACCGACAAATGAACGGACCAGGAGGATTCAGCGTGCCGAGCGGAAACATTCGAATCACGGCTTGACGACGTTGACCGTATTGTCTTTCTGTTCCCTCTAACAGGGTTGTGGTCCTTGTCAGTTGTTGTTGAAACATTCAGCTTATCGCCGGATGCTCATCTTCCTGCTGGGACCCAATCGACAGAATAACCAGGTAGAGCTGCATAATTTAAAGTGCACGTCATGCCTGGGTAACTGGGAAACTCAGTGTCTTTTTCTGCTGGGTCCCTACACTTTTCCTTGTTCAGGATTCTAAACCTTTAAAAAAAAAAAAAAAAAAAAAAAACCTTTGTTCTTGCAAAATGTGGATTGAAGTTGCAAGAAGGACACATAAACCACGTCTCTAATGTCTTTACAGAACCGGCGGTGGAGTCCAGCTCAGGCTCGGGAGTTCCTTCACCTCCACAGCACCCTGGCTCTGATCACTCTGCACTCTGACATCAGCCCACAGCGGACGCAAGGCAAGACACTTAAATCATATGTTTTTCTCTCGCTCGCGTGGATGGTGTGTTTTTGTTTTTTTTTTTTCTAAAATCCCTCATGCTCGGTCTGACCCTCGTACCCGTTTTCCTCTGCAGCTCCGGGAGGGTTTAAGCTGCGCGTGAGCAACGTCCCGTCCTCGACCCCGCTCCTCCCGCTCCACACGGACATCCTGACCTCACTCTTCACTCCAGAGGGGCAGCCTTACCTTCTGGAGGTGAGCAAAAAACGGAATTTAAACCTTTCCTGATTTGATGGGGAAAATAATTTTAACTTACTTTCCCCTGAAAGACAAAAGCAGTGTCACAGGTATTCCAGAATCAATTTGATGGATGTTCTCTTTCATATCCTGTGTTATCTCCGCCAGGTGATGTTTGCCATGCGCGAGTTGTCAGGCCCGCTGTCTCTCCTGATAGAGATGGTGACCTACTGCTCATACTGTAATGAGCCCTTCTCCCTGGGTGTGCTGCAGCTACTCAAGGTAAAAAAAAAAAAAAAAGCTTCCCCAGCTGTCAGATATTGAGCAAACGTAGTATTCTGTGTTTTAAAATTTTGTGGATGCTCTCATAGACCCAGCTGGAGACGGCTCCACCTCACGAACTGAAGAACATTTTCGCGATGCTGCAGGAGCAACTCGTGAGTGACAGTCGCCCGTGACCCCGCTGGTCTTTCTGTAACTCGACCAGCGCTACTGTGATCACTGTTGCTGACCTCGCTTTTTATTTTCTGCCTCAGGTCGTGGAAGACCCGCTGCAGACCCAGAGACTCAAATTTGCGTTTGAGTCAGAGAAAGGCCTGTTGGGTGTGTATTGTGTTCATAGTCCATTTGTTGTTGTTGTTTTCGCTGGAATGCCCGCAGCTGGCACAGCAGCAGACTTCATCATCATCATCATCTTGTCATCTGCACTGTAATGTTTTTCTAATTAACGGTGTTGGTCGACTGCCACGCCACCTGGCAGCCTCATCGGTTTTGGTGCATCTTAAAAAGAATTTAACGAATAAATAAAACCCTAAATGAACGCCGCCCCTCTTTCTTCCAGCCTTGATGCACCAGAGCAACAACATGGACAGCAGACGCTGCTATCAGTGTGTGAAGTTCCTGGTTACGTTAGCCCAGAAGTGAGTATATGTAAGGGTCAGAGGTCAGGGTTGCACAGGAAGAAGAATTACAGATTCATTGTAGGTGATTCTGTGGTGGGGATTTTTTTTTTGACAGATTCTGTCAGTAACATAAACCTTCCTCTCATCTAACCATCAGGTGTCCTCCAGCCAAGGATTACTTCAAGGACTTGTCTGGTCACTGGAGCTGGGCAGTACAGTGGCTACAGAAAAAGGCAAGTGTGTTAGAATACACTGCATGTATGAGAGGATGGAATGTTGTTTTAGTTTGGGGGTTTTTTTAGCCATTTTTGACAATAAAGAGCCGCCAGGAAACGAGGGGAAGCAAAGATCTCTGGCAAAAAGGGTGGGGCCGGGGAGGTTGTGGGTTCATGGTCCACATCTTAAACCCCCTAATCGCAACCTCTATCTTTATCTGACGCTTCCCATCATGCGCCAAATTGTGTTCACTCAAACAGATTTTAATACTGTGCATCTTATTGTTACAGTATTTTTCACCCTAGCACTAAATGTTTGGTCTTAGTCTAAGTGGCAACACGTGGTGTTCAAGTATAACAATACCTGACTCAATATAAATACTTTTCTTTTTAATCATGATTTCTTCTTTTATTTTTTTTTCCCCCAAATTTCTGTCGCCCCTCCACAATCTTTCTGCATACCTCCTGGTAATTGCAAAACGACTCCTTGGTTGGGAATTTTGACCACTAGAACAACCCAGAGGAAAACATTTCATACTTAACCATAGTTGTTATTGCATGTTGGGTGCTCTGGTATCTAAATATTGTGATGCACCACTGTGGGTCTGCAGTCAGGCACAGTGGTCCAGTCCAATTGATGTGCGTTTATTTGAGGCTTTGCTGGATAAGTATGCAGAGGTTTTGTTTTACCAGAACAGAAAATAAACCATGTGTTTGATCAGCTAGTAAACTTAATGCAGTAAATCACTTGAGTTGTCAGTCTTCTAGTAACGCGACACGAAAGCACAGGACGATTGTATCACACAAAGGACTCACCTAAAACGCAGAGATCCAGTCGTTAGCAGGAGAGAGCCCGGGTTCTGCAGCAGGCACGTGTGAGAAAGGGCTCGCACCTGCGCTCAATCCTATATTTATAGTCTCAGGTGAACTCCAGGCTCCTCCTCCTCCTCCTCCTCCTCTCCTGCTCCTCCTCCAGACCTGCTCTTCGCAAACACTGTGATTAAAATGCCTTCTGTTTAATCCCGTGCGCTCATTATGCCCTCAGATGACAGAACATTACTGGACCCCACAGAGCAACGTCTCCAACGAGACCTCCACCAACAAAACCTTCCAGCGCACGATCTCTGCACAGGTACACACACACACACACTGAGAACCCAGTATAGTATCAGCTGGATGTGACCCCTTCAAGTTCCACCAGCACCAGTGGTCGAACATACACTCGCGCCGAATTGCTGTTTATTCCTCTCCGCTGCGGTCTAACTCGCTCGTGTGCGTGTCAAACTCTGCAGGATACCTTGGCCTATGCCACGGCGCTGTTAAACGAGAAGGAGCAGTCTGGCAGCAGTAACGGCTCTGACGGCAGCCCAGCCAACGAAAACGCCGACCGCAGCCTCAGACAGGTAACCCCCCCCCCCCAACCCCCGCGCGCTACGGGCTTCTTACTTTGTACTCTTTGCATCACAGCAGCACAGGCTCAGTTCACGCTGCCAAACAGAGATGAATGGAGCAAAAGTGGAACACCTTACTGGTTTCTGTCAAGAGCTGTGAAGGCAGTTTTTAACCTCCCACGGCTGCTCTATTCTTCTCCGACTCCTGCTGTGCCTGTCAGGATGCCCACACAGCTCAACGGCTGTCAAACTTGTCCTGGCATGAATACTGCAGACAGCGAGTGTGTTGTGTACAAATTGTAATCCGCTGTCGCTGCCGAGCACAGATATTTCATCTTTCTCGCCAAAAAAAGAGCAAAAGAAACCCCAACAAGTTCTCATTTTGAACGTCCACATTTGTATCTTTCCCAGGGGTCGGAGTCTCCCATGATGCTCGGCGATTCAAAGAGCGACCTCGAAGATGTTGACCCCTAGCTCCTCCAACCAGCAGGATCCCTCCGAAGGAGAGGCGGCACCGCTCCGGGCAGCCAGTCGAAAGGGCTGCCCTTCGCCTCTGATTGGTCGGGACATTTAGGACTCCACAGCAAGCCAATCAGAACTCTTATCCTATCGGTCGCTACGGCAACGAAGGAGCTATGAATAAATCATGAATTACTTCCTTTCAGAGCAGCCACGGCGATGATGGAGATGCATTATCATTAAGGGCAGCAGCGTTGATTACGGTGGGAAGTGCAAAAACCCTCCACAATCACGGATGACTTCAGTTTATCCTTTTATTCATTCATTCACTCAGAATGACAGCAAGGTGGAGGATGGGTTTGGGTTGTGTTTTAACAATTTTCTGCTCATATTTGCCAATGTATCTACATAGACATATTCATATTGTAAAGACTTGTTCCATAGATGTAATTTCCAGTGTAAGATAATATTTTAAAGTCTCCTGTGCTCTTCTCCACAACCATGCAAACTGCGAGAGGTCACGTTAGCTGCTCTAGAAGAACACACGCGAGCACTTGTACGGGAAACACCTCCACGCGGGAGCACTTGGGAGGGGGTGGGGTTCAGCATGCACTTTATAGTCCAGCCCAGCCTATTGTGACGTACAACAGTGCCGGTCAGTTCCTCTAGAGCCTCCTCACACTCATGTCCTCCTCATTTTTTTTTTTTTATTGAACAACGTCTATTTTCAGTGCCACTCACGCAGACTCGTGGAAGCCCTCATAGCAAGCCACTCTCTGCCTGTGACTTAACCTCTGACCCCCCCAGTGGCCACAGCGCGGCCATGGGGACGCAGCACGGGGGCCGGCCCTGTCCCAGAAACAGGACAGACCCAGGCCCTCAGCAGATCTAAAAACAAGCAGTGCCATGGTCAGCACTCTCCCCCTCCTCCTCCTCCTCCTCCTCCTCCTCGCTGACAGGCAGCCTTCATGTGCTGGGATTTTATTCCTTTCCGTCGCGCGCGTTTCGTTTTCTTTGCCACTTTCGTCTGACTCTGGATGGTTTGAGCCTTATGCAAGAAAAAGCTGACCTGGAAGTGCGCAGATCAGCCGTGGTGGGCCACCAGTGCCAACTGAGGGGGAGCTCAGGAGCATGTTTGTTTTTGTTTTGGGGTTTTTTTGTTTGTTTTTTTTAGGTGCCAAGGTTACACTCACACACACTATGATAGAACTTGTGAAAAAAAAACATGCAGACGCTCATTCAGCTCGCTCACAACACACAAAGAACAGATCCTCCTCGCCTCACTGTTACCTCTGCTTCATCAGGTTTGATTTTTTTTTTTTTTTTTGTCAGTGGAGTTTTCTTTTTCGCTTTTGCCTTTTTGCTTTCTGTCTACCTTTGGAAACACACACACAGAGGAGCTGAACCGAAAATGTAGCTCCAGTTTCACTCAAGAACATCGCCCTGTCTCTGTTGTCCCCACCCCAACCATCGGGAGAATTGAAGTGCCTTAACCTCCCGACCCCCACCCGCCCCATCTACTGACGCAGCTCCGTCACATCTGTGAGGAGGCGCGTTGACGTCTGCTCCACTTGTCCTCACCGTGACACCAAATAGTCTCGCTGTAGGAGTGCAACAGGGCTTCTTCATACACATTAGACCCAAACTAATACAGGGAAATTTTCCTCTGTGTGTCGTGACAAAGGACTGTAGGAATGTAAACTGTTGTTTGTTGATTCTGTGTGCGTATGGGGGTAGGGCGGGGCTGTACGTTTCACCCCAATAAAACAGGGTTCAGGTGACAGGACAGAGTTTAGGTGACAGTCAAATGCTGCTTCTTTTCACTCTGCACTCAAGCGGAGACACTTTGTAGATAGTGATTCACGCTAGGTAGTTTAAAGGAAGCCACAACTTTTCACTCAGATGATCTGAGGACATGAGCCTAAGTTAGCTTTGCAGATTAGCTCTCAGCTTTAACAGGTCAATGTTTACAGAGTGAGGACCTACGAAGCAATCATGCAAAAATGGTTTTCTGTCAGGAGTCGTCGTAATCATGATCAATTCGCCGAGGATCACTCCATGTCTCCTCCCTCTCTCACTAGATGTGAATGTCACGTCGTGCTCTCCGGCACATTTGCATGTGTGGCTGTAAGTGATGGTGAAGTTTGTCTTTTCTGTGTGACAGAGAAAGAAAAAAACGGCCCCCCCTGTGTTGTTTGCTGTGTAATTTGGTCATAAGCAATTCCTGTCACAAAAACACGCCCCCCCCTCCCCGTGGCTGGTTAGGTGCTGTCTGACGAAGCTGCATGCAGTCTGTGCCAAGTGATACATGGTCATGGCAACATGAGTCGTATTCAGCTGAGAGTCTCTCCCGGGTTTGCCCCACCTCCACCCCCAGCCCCGACTCCATCACCACAACTACTTACAAAAAGAAAAAAGAAAAAAAAAAAGAAGAAGAAAAAAAATAAACTTCAAAACAATTTCTTTTGTTGTTTTAATCCAGGGATGCAGGGAGGGATGGGGAAGGGCGTGGGAAGGGATTGGCATCTATACGGGTTTTTACTGTCATTCAACTTTGAAAATTCACTTCTGCCATCGCAGGATTCTGTAATGCATGTTAAAACTCAAGTTTTAATTTGTACATCAGAGTTTGATTAAGGGGTAAATTTGATATAAAATAAACTGGAATGCACAACCTTTTGTAAACATGGTTTTATATATGTTTACGTATTGTCACATGATTCGCTGCTTTATGTCACGAGGCCTTAAATAATCCGGGTGCATGCTCATTTTTCACTTGTGCCGTTTATATGTTGACTGCTGTCAGATTTCCCCTCAGTAGCTCATTCCATATCATTCCGCAGACAATGAATTGGACTGATACATAAGCTCCACCCCATCATGTTGTATACAGCTCCTCTTGATATTCTTGTCAAGTCCATTCACTGATAAGGCATCTATCATGAATCGGTTTTATCAGGCCCCCTGTCGCAATCAAACTTCATTCCACTCATCAGTGCACCGCAGCTGGCAGTGTTAGATGGATATCCATGTGGCGTGCGCTGCACTGAAGTCATCCATCTGACTGAATCAATAACAACCATGATTGAAACCCAGCGTGCATGCGCGGTTGTCATGACAGATTTTTTTTTTTAAAGTTCAATTTTTATTACTATAATTTATTAATACAGGACACGCTGATGTGCTTTATTCGAGCGGGAAGTGGAAGGCTCCCTTAAAGTCAGCTATCTAACTTGTTTTGCGTGCAGCCGCTGTTCAAATCTAAATTCAAAACAAAGTGAGCGCGAGCTAACTGGTTTGTTAAACAGGCTGCTCATCAGGCTGATTACCGAGAGGTGCAGCTGCCGCTGAGCTGCTCTTCTATCACTGCAGGCAGAGCTGAAACCTCTGCCATATTCATGAGCTCCACGGCGTGTTCTGCGACCCTTGATGGTTATTCTAACATTATTCCGATGGATTAGTGAGTTTTAATCTATGCAGTGTGTCAGCTGTCTTTCCAAAGGCGTTTTGACTCGTCTCAGGAGGAGCACAAGCATAAATTATATGGTTGAATTTCAACTTTGCTGCTTCACTTTCAGGGTCCCAATATTGTTCATGCTGCTCACTGTCATGATTTAGTACAACAGAGTCACTGTTAGCGTTAAAGTCAAAATATCTGCTGTGACAGGGCTTGATTATTTGGATCTCCTTTGGTTGGGAACTATGTTTACCTTTACCTGTTCAAGTGCCCATCATTGGTTAATAGTTCAACTACCCAAAGTCTTAAAAAACTATTAGAACCTGTCCTATAAATTATTACATTTTCATAATAATCATTTAAATCCAAGTACTCAGCCTATGAGTTTGTAAAGAACACACAAAAAATACCATAAATACAAGTGGGCCACTATTTAAAAACATGTACTGTACATGACAGCTCTTTTTATTATTATTCTTTTGTAAAAAGATACAAAAATATCTGGATGCATTTTACAAGTTTGGCGTCAGTGTTATATGATTTAAACGTAGCTGACAAGTTGTGTTAGATGTGTCAACACTTGTAAGTCTGCGACATTAATACAATACGTGTACGGGACCTAATCCTACAACTGGAACACACACCAAGAGCTTCACGTAAGTGCTCACAGTCACACATGAATCTGAGGCGTTTGGGTGTATTCAGGCGTCTAAATGATGTAAAAGCTGATTAAAGACAAAGACACCAACGCTGTGTGAGAGAGATGTCAAAGCGTCATCGAAGCGGCGTGAGACGGGATCACTGAGGAGCTGCGGCGGGCTGCTCTGGTGGTCTGATGCGACAGCAGACAGCGATGCCTGCTGCCCCGTCAGCTCCCGTGGCGCCGCGGACATGGCAGATGTTGCCCCTAGCAACGGGCCCTAAGACCGCAGAGCCCTGAGAGACGGCGCTACAGTCTGTCAGAGTCCAGCCGGAGGGACAGGACACCTCGACCCGCAAGAGAACCGCAGCGATGTTAAATGACAAAAGGTCTGAGGGGAAAGCTAAGAACGTGTGTGTGTTTAAATCGCTCACCTGGTCTTCGTCAGCTGATATGTTCTCCAACAGGTGGCACTCCAGAGATGGAGCGTGGCAGCAGACGGCGTGGGACGTCACCCCAGCTTTCACCACGCAGCGCTTCCGATCACCGAGGTGTGGACGTGAACTGGACGAGACCTCAGAGACGGACGAAGACGTACACCCTGGAGAGAAAGGGGCTCCACGTTTACATGAGTTACGTGAGCAAAAAACTTTTGTCCATAAGTGATTTTCATCCTGAAAGCGATAAGTGAGGAACATAATGTAAGTTGATAAAACCTTGCTCTTTATAACACACACATAGCTGGTAGTTATGCTGGCAGGGAGTACATTTTTCCTTTCAGGGTGATTGCCATGGTAACTGGCATAATTGACCATGATGTGCTAAATGTAGCCACATCAGCTGCTTGTGCTTGGTTTAAAGGGCAATTTATAAAAAACCTTAGCACTTGAGTTCTTCAATTTTTAAATTTGTAGTACTTCAGTACAGCAAATTCTATTGATGTTAACTCGTCAACTCGTCAACAGTCATCAAGGCATGATGGGAAATCTGTCCCGGTCAAGAGCGGCAATTTACTTAAGTCTTTTAATGTGTTTTTTCAGTTAAACAAACAATGTATAACATGTTCGATAGTGTGCTTCAAAGGTGTTAAAGGCTATTTCCCTTGTGCTAAGCTAAACATCTCTGCCCAAGTTCCATATTTAGCATACAAATATACAATTGGCATTGATTTTCTCCTCTAACTCTCAGCAAAAACATGAATGAGTGCATTTCCTAAAATGTGGAACTGTTCCTTTAAACTCCACATACCTATGCTGCAACTTCAGCATGCGACTCACCTGTCAGGTGGTGCTGTGGGCCGACACACTCGGCATCTCGTCCAGGCTCAGGACTAGCATGGGCTTGGCACCGCAGACCTCCTATCACGCAACAGCGGGCCACAGCGTACGCGCCTTCGCCCCCCGGACCGCTGTCGGCGATACACTCCATCTGCCCGCCGTTCAGCTTCAACAAAAGAGACGCAGGTTTCTCAGCCTTCTCTGTTCATCGACTTTAGATCCAAATCTTCTCCAAATCTCATATCTATAAGAACTCACAGCGATGGTTTCTCCCGCATGACCGCCATCGGGAGCGTAGCTGCTGCAGCCCATCATCTCCTCCCCCCGACGACAGCGACTGATCGCCCTGTCTGTGCCTGTGACCCCTGACCCCTCCGACCACACGGACCGACACAGAAGCTCCCCATCTGCATGCACATTACAATGAAGTACGTACACGTATGTGTATTTTTGAATTTTGCGTTTCTTTTTTTGCGTGTCACTGACTTGTGCTGTTGGCGGGAGGCATGGCCGCCACCAGGTTTGGAGTGGTGAGATGATGGACGTCAGACAGAGAGAGGAGGTTGATCGTGTTGCTGATGGAGTAATGCAGCATCACCTGCAGGACGTGTGCCGGTGACATGTTCTGATTCGACGACAGGATCACTGCTGCTACACCTGCGCACATACAAAACAAAATATAAAGCATCTAAGTACTTGGAGATGTGATTTGGCTTCACGATGTGTGTGTATGTGCATACCTGCAACATGGGCTGCAGCTTGGGAGGTTCCACTTCTGGTTGTAAAGCAGGTGCTGCAGTCACTGCTGGCACTGACAATGTCATCGCCGGGAGCAAACAAATCAACGCAGCGGCCGAAGTTAGTTCCGCCAGCTCCCTGCGACATGAGCTGATCCGCTGCGTTGACTGCCCCTACTGTGATGACCTGCGCGCACGCACAAAAGTCAATTTAAAGGCTGTGTGTATGTTGGCTAGTGTGTAAATGGTGCCGGCCGGTTCTTTAATGTGCCATGCGAACCTCAGGCTCCGAAGCGGGCGAGTAGAGGCAGGCGTTGTCTCTGTAATTACCCGCAGCCGCGATGACCACAGCTCCGTTGGCGACCATGTCCCGACACGCTGCGTTTAATGAGCGACTGAAGCCACCGATGAAAGGCAGCAGAACAACCGCCGCATCCACCGGACGGGCCAGTAACCTTGCTCGGATGTACTCCATACCTGAACGGGGGCAGGGGAGGGATGTTCAGTAAAGAAAGCGCACTCCCGGAAAAAACGCAAACCGAACCCGCTATAAAGTCGGCACCCTCCCTTCGTGTGATGATGCATAAGGATTGCACGCAACTGTAGCTCTGTTTCCTCACCTGCTTGTCATGTGAAATGACTCCTGTGAACGGGTTTAAAGCGTGAATGGAAGGAGCTGCTGGGATCAGTGAAGGCACGTGTCTCAGAGATGCACATCCAGTGGACAGTGCTGGGGTCCTACCTGCCAGGGCTCCTGAGACGGTCCCTTTCCCCTGGCAGTTGAGCACACGGACCAAGTTTACACCAGCGCCTCGAGCTACGCCCGAGTCCGACCCGCACACAACCCCAGCAACGTGTGTGCCGTGACTGTCACACTGACTGGCCTGTAGATGAGAGAGGGTTGGACCAAACGGGAAAAAAAACCCAGATCTACGAGCGTTTCCTTGCCGCATGCGTGTGCAACACCTGTCTATGAACTCTGACTCCATCCTCCTCTGGGACACTGTTGAAGTCTGTGATGGACACTCGTCCGTCAACCTCTCTGTGAGAACTCTGGACACTGCCGTCCATCAGGTACACCTCCGCCATCCCTCCGTCATCTGCAGAGGACAGCCAGCATGTGTATTTGGATTATACTTAATACTTCAGGTGTGTGTCTGTGTCCGTAACAGTCACAGAGACAGACTCACTGGGAGGTCGGTATGTTGCATCTTCCGAGGTGCCACCGTGAGGCTGCAGTAGCCTCTGAAGGTTCCAGGGGGCGCTCTGAGCAAAGATGGATGAGTCCTCCTCTATGTAGTGGACATGAGGCAGCTTCACCACCTGGCAAGAACCCAATCACTTTTTCATTATAGATCCAAAACAAAGATATTATCGTCTCCTCAAGGATGAACCTGTCCACCTTTATGACCCCTTGGACTTTTTTATCTTCATCTTTTTTTTTTATTATTTTACTTTATAATGGATTTAATTAGGATGTATTAACAGGGATCAAAGTGGATGAAGGTTATAGTTTGATGATTATTTCTTCCCCATTATAAAGTACTTACTGTGGATCATTACTGTCTGAAAACCTCCATTGGACTGAGTGATGAACTCATGAAAAAGGTTGGCTTGCTTCTTCAGTCCAATCAGACTCTCTCTTTACAGAGGGATCTCTCCTGGGTCCTCTTTTATTCACCATCTGCTCTCTTCCTCTGGTGCGCATCATCTACTGACCTTTCCCCATATTTACCATGTTGGTCTGGGCCCCATATAACACAGACTTTAACTACTATGTGGACGATATGCCGATTTGTGTCTCAGCATAGCTGCTGATGTGTCTCTTAGGTGTTACAACAACATTAAAACCCCGACAGTTAAATGACTCCAAATGGAGTCACGGCTACCCTTGTATTATAAACATCTAAGTCTAATTTCTCCTTCAATAGGTATCCTATCTAAAAATTGGGTGTCGTTTCCTCTAAGTTGGCTAAAGTAGTGCAAATGGTTTTCCTTCGTGTGAGGCATTAAATGGAGATGGTTGTTTCAGGTTGTTTCTCTCACATGCTGATCGAGAGAAGGTCGTCTATGCTCTTATCTCTTCCAGACCGGATTATTGAAATGCACTTCCATTTTGCCTCAGCAGAGAAAGTAAGCGCTGCCGCCAGGCTGTCAACAAGCTTGAAAACCAAATTACACCAATCTTTGCTGACCTTACATAGTCACCTGCAGGTTTGAGGATATATTTATTTTTTCAGCCTGTTTCTTCTTTACCACCACCACATGTTGGGTTGTGAGCAGCAGGCAGAGCAACAGGTAAAGCAGTTACCAGTTGAAGGACGTCACTGCTCATCTTGACCAGGAAGCCATGCAGAGCCCCAGAGTAGGTCTGCAGGATCTCCAGTGGGTAGCCCCTCCTGGCCGCTTTGGCTGTCAGCCTCCTGATGGTCCTCTGGACGTGAGACTCGTGCGTCCCCTGACGCAGTATGACCAGGTATTGTCCGGGCATGCGCCATGCTGCCTGGAGCACAGCAGAGACAACGTTCAGAGTGCTCTGTTCCAGTGAGGACAAGTGAAGCTGCTTGAAAGAGGTAAAATGTCACTTAAAAAATGGATATTGAATTAAATATTTCCTGCATCTGGGTGTTATGAAGTCAGTATTTTCCTTATAATGAATAAATATATATAAATGTGGACATGTTTAAATATATGGTAATGTGTTTCCCTCTTGAACATAACTTTCTTTTTCAGTGTGAGGCAAACAGCGGAGATCACATGGATTATTGAACTCAACCCCTTCGAAAAGGCTGAAAAGCATCGGGGCAAAATTATATCAATAAATGTTGATCTATTATAATGTGAGCGCCCCTCATTAATAAAGAGTGAAAAATGCACAAGGAAGACCTGAAGACTTAAACTTCAGGTAGGAACAGGAGGTAACAGGCTGCCGGCAAACTGGAAAAGATGCGCACAGTCGCTTTTACCTTGTTGCACCTGAGGAACTCGGCGGCGGGCTCGGCTCCGGATCGAGGTCGCGTCCCGTCCTCGCGGCTTAGATCCACGATCGTCTCGTCGTCCTCGGGGTGGTCCTGCGCGCTCACGGCCAAAGACGCGCACAACCACAGCGCACAGCTAATCCAGGCCGAGGTGCTACGCATTCTTCTCACCTCCTGCAAAACAATCAGGATAGATACTGAATGACACAGATCCACTAATTATTCCAGTTTTTATTCCAGCCGGAGGTGTCCAGATGATTTGGTGTCAGCCGCGCGTCCTGTGCGTCTGACAGCCAGATAGTCCTCCAACCACCTCTTCTGATTTTGGGGAGAGAAGGAAAAAAAATCTAAGAATTGATTGTTATAAATCAAGGCGGGGACTGGTGACGTCTCCGGGGCTCACGCCACCGCTTTTTTATCGAATGATTTTCTCCTCCGTTAAAAAACACCTCTCACTGTGGAGGAGTCATGTTTCACGCTCCCTCCGCAAACCTTCCTGTAATTATTGCACGTCAATCTTGGAAAAACGCGACCTCTCAGCTAGAGTTGATTTGCTGATGCTTTTTTTAATCGGACAATTTGAGTTGTGCGTGCAAGTGCAAGTTCATTCCTCAGCACGTGCTGCGTGGCCGTGCGCACAAAAGGCTGCCCACTGGCGTTTTACACTGGTTCATTATTTTTGTTTTGCTGTCTGCAATTAGTTTTAATTGCACCGCCTCTGTTGCGACAGTCTCGTTACAGATGTGCAGAGCGCGCCTGCAGGAAAAACCTGAATCTCTATAAAACCGTCACATGCACGTCTCTGTCAATTTAACTTGTTTCAAACAGTTGGGATAAAATACACACAGTGCACTCCGCATTGCGCAGATCAGTTTACTCATCAGCCTGCGCAGCCTGAGAAAATAGTTACATAATGTGACTCTGGACCAAGGCAGATGTACTCAATGTGCAAGTGCAACACAAACATTATTAGTGGTTCCTCCATGCGGGGCAGCCGCACAAACACAGAGACACGCGCCGCACGGTTTCACCCCAGGTTCTGCAGTTAAAGCTGAACTAAAAATCAAACTTTTACCCTTAATTTCTGACCTGTGCAGTACACATCCGATGGGATTGCAAATCCCAATCAAATTTATAACAGAGATGCTGAGTTATGCTGCACTCATCTTCAAAGATATGGGCATTTACCAGGTGGGGGGAGGGTGTTGACCTGTGCTGCTTGACCCCTGCTGCATGCTGGAAACAAAAAGTCACAATAATCAGGATGACTGTTGCAACAAATCAGACTGTTCTTTCCTTTTCCTAATCCTTCAACTTTGTGGAAGTATAATCGCCAGTTGCTAGAGTGTTCCTTGAATGATATTGTGGAGACAAAAAATGTGTCTTAATGAACTTAATGTGTAGGTCAGTGCGGTGTCGTCTGTGTGTGTGTGTATTTCTCTCTTTCATATAATAAATAGTGCCATCTTCTGGAACTAGCGTGTATTATTATTTACGCCCCCTCCATTAAAAATGCATTTTGCTTCCTGTTACTTGACTGTGCTGTTTCAGCTTCCCTGTGCGCAATGATGGAGAGTTTGTTTTCACATTCATCTGCAGGAGGGGGTTTGACTTTGCCTTAAATCTCAGTTTTAGACATCACTCACAATCATTCAATGCAGGAAGGGAGCAAATATACTTTTAACAATTTATCAAGTAGCTCATTAAACTTTTTTGTCAAATAGGGAGAGAGATTAGACGAAGTATTATTTAAATAAGAGTATCTTTATGTCTCAAAATGCCTCAGAGGATTCAGCAAGCACTTCACAAGGACATAAACTGGTGCAATTCTGTTGCTGTACAATCAGTCGCTTCCATTATTTGTATAAGTTCAAACAGGACAGGTCTTAGAAACGCATCAAACAAAGGAACCCATCTCTGTCCACAGTGTGGGACCCTGCAGTGCCTCAGACCAGGTGCAGCGTGGGACAGCTGTGACACTGGCTCTCTCGGGCCTCGGGCAGAAGTCTGCTGCTCCGCGACTTTTGGCCAAGGAAACCTGGCAGAGCCTCAGGATGCCTAAAATTAAATCAAAGGAAGGGGGGCAGGGGGAAGAGACAGAAATAGTCTAGTTCCAGCATTTTGTCCTCATTTTCTTTCTTTTTTTTAATCCGAGGCAGGGTTCTGCTGAGCATGCACGTCTTTATCAGGCTGCTGAACGTTCAAGTAATTACAAACAGTCACACGCGGGAGCTGCGTGGTCCAACCTCATTTTTCAACCATTGGCCACTAAACTGAGGCTCAAGTGCTTTAATCAAAGGAACATTAACGGCCCCTGTTTGGCCGGGGGGGGGGGGTGGGGTGGGCATTTCTTATTCACTGTTTCAGGGTTTCCGAGTAATCTGCTATTTTCAGCTACAACCTCCAGATCGCTCTATCCACTCCTCCTCGCCTCGAGGATCTCACTTACTTCCCTCCTCTAGTCTGCTGCCATTAAATCACCATGAACTTCCTGTAGAGATAACAAAATTAGAATCCAGAGTGTATTAGTGCAGACCCCTCCCCCAACCTCAGACAAATTTTCCCTGTTGTCATCACATGTCCTACTACATGATGGTCTCTCAGCATGCTGAGATACAGCACAGATGGACCACAGGGAACAATTAAGGTCCTAATGAACACCCACTTGTCTGTGGGCCAGCAGGACAGTGTGTGCGTTTGTGAATGAGCTTGTGTGCGTGTGTGTTTGCGCGACGGTACCTCTCATCGTTTGCTTCAGCTGATGTACACACCAGGACCTCAGGACCTCCCTCCTGAATCCGAGCAGCCAGAACGACCTGACGAAGGGACACTCTCCGTTAACATTTCCGGTCCTGCACGACAGCCGCGGTGACAATTATTTCCTGTCTGTGTCTGCGGCGCTCGCAGTCCGTGCCTACCTTGGGATAGCACTGGCACAGGCTCCACGCAGTCCCGACGCACACCATGGTGACGCCCAGCGCGCACATGGTGGCGTAAACGTGCGGCCGCTCCCGAGTCATGATGAAGAGGCCGGCCGCCGCCACGCACAGGCCCGCCGCTATCAGCCCGTACCGGTACGGTTTCCCCTCTGCCATCTCCGCAGCGGCTGCCAGCCGAGGCCACGGAGAGAAAAGATTTTGGTTTCACTGAATGTCAGAGCTTGAAGGTGAGGGCTGGGAAAGCGGAGTCGAGGGGAGGGGGGGGGTTCCACTCTGCTGCTTATTACAGCCTGCAGACATCCCGGTCAGGTCGGGTATAAAATTGCAGGTGTGTGTTTGTGCACCTGACGGGTCACCTTGCCTCGGGCTCCTGGCAAGAAGGAGACTAGCGACTGAGCTCCTGGAGCAGCAGCCCCGAGTCGAGGGAGTGTTTACTTTGGCTCGGCTCGGACATCGCTCTAAATAAGTCGGCGTTTCCCTTCCCCAGCGGGGGCTTCCCTCTTTTAAATCCGACACAGACAACTCCGTAACTATTAATCAACTCAAGTTTATAGTAACATCACAACACAAAACTAACAGTGGACATCCTGCAATCACAGCTGAAAGATGAATAACATTGTACCGTTAACATTCTGCTGTCGCTGCTTAAGGCACTTTGCATTGGAGTAAGCCGTCAATGAATTTTGTGCGACGTTACGACAGGAAAGGAGTGCAGATACAAAGAGGAGCCTTGACAAAACAGTTCTTAGTGGGTTTGAAGAAGAGTGCTGGGCAGCCACAGTAGTAGGTCACATAAATTCAAGCAGGCCAATAAAGTATCCCAGAAAAGGTGCCTACACGCGACGCGCAGCCAACCTGTTGACACGGAGCTTGCTGTAAAAATTACACAATGCTGTTCTCGAGAAAGGTCCTTAGTGCAGAGCGAAGCAGCTGCAGCGATCGCTTCAGTTCCTTTCACAATCAATCACAATGCACGCGTCGTAGACACGGGGGCCGAGCTGGGGCTCGGCCTCTAAGTCTTTAAACAGCTGCAGTCTCCTCTCGTTCCTTGGCTTGTATGCGAGACCGGAGTGACTCTGAAGGCCCACAACATGCCCACTCCAGGGGTTCACCCATAGCACCGACTGTTTGTTGAAAAAAAGGTTCTCGCCCTGAGAACCGAGGACGAAAGGCACCGACGCGGAGTAAAAAGACGTCCGACCAGAGGTTAGAGCGGCTCACTGTGCTCCTGGCTCTTCATCACTGTGTCGTAGGATGGAGGCGGCTCCATAGTCCAGGGCGGCGGGGTGGACGGGAGGGAGGGCTCGGGGTCCGACCTCCGGCTGACAGAGTCCGCCGACATCTCCCGGCGAATGCGGTCCAACCTCCTGCGGAGGGGAAAGCGAGAGATGCGACAAGAAGCTACTTCAACTGACAGCGAGCTTTTCAGCGATTATGCTTGAACGTACACTAAAAGTCTGTTCAGCACTTCAACAACATTTCACCCAACACTTCAACCGCTTTCGACGTTTCCCCTTCGCTTGAACTTACACTTCAACTCCTTCAGTTCAACAGCGAGAGGCTGGAGCGGAACGAGAGAGATGAGCGACACCCAGGAAACAGTGACAAGACTCGAAAGAGGAAGGAGAGGTTGACAAAAAAAAAAAGATGTTCAAATTCAGCAATCTGGAGATATTTTTGCAGCGCTAAAAAAAAAAAAAAGAGACCAGAAATCACTGGAAACTATGCCCCACACACGTGCCCTCAGAAACGGGCCAACTCATCTGTAATAACAAGACAGAAAGCACCAAAAATGACAGCCCGAAGCGAGTGCTGTTTGTGGACAGACACTCTCGACAAACACCAGGTCAGTAATGTGTCCACAGAAACAAACATTTCCCAGCACTGTGCCTCACAAGAACAAAACAAGACACAAAGTCAAGCAAATGCAGATGCACGTCGCACTGTAGAAGACGCGCCTCCCAAAACAGCCGCTATTTATGTTGGAAACAATTATCTGAACTAATCTAAATGTTCAGCCTCCGATTTGTGAAATGTTCATTGTTCCGACAGCAAAGTTTAAAACAGCCACGAGCAGTTCTTTCAACTTTCACTTTGGTGATTTCCCATTTCTTCCATCTTAAAAAAACGTCACTGTCCTGTTTGATTTCCCCAAAACGAACACTGACACAGTTTGTCTACCGTCTCATTTCAAAGATGAATCCGGTTTCGTACGGAGTACGGATCTTCAGTTTCACCAGCTCAGTGTGTGGAGGTAGAAAAAGCCTTGATGATGGAAACAGCGCTCCTGGCGCCTCACGCTCCACGGGGCTGGACAATGAGCAGAGCACGTCTTGTTTAAATTCGCGGGCTATCGTAGATTGCCTCAGACAATGCCAGGGGGAGTCTGTCAGCCACATGCATGTGTGTCTGCCGTTTTCTCCATGACCTACTTCCATAATCAGCCCCTAATCAGAAAATCTCTCGCTTTCCCAGTCTCAGTGTCAAAAGTCCAGCTTCTTAAAGCAGATTAAGCACTTGACTGCACTTTATCAAACTTGGCACCGGGAAAAATCCATCATGATGCGTCCAAGATATCTGTTCAACAACACTGCCGTTCGTCAGCTCACCTCCTTGGATGGTACGCTCTGGCATTTGTCCATGCTTTTATTTATCTTGAACCACACAAGGGAAACCTTGTCTGTTAATCACTTTGAAAGGAGGCATAGTTGTTTTGCTAACTATAAAAAAGGGGTTTTCCAGGAATTTCAAACCCTTTTCACACCCCTCCCAGGATCAACTGTAATACCTTAATTTTAGATCCAGCCCCTCGGCAGATCAACGTTTTAATTTGCCCCCCTTTGGTTTATCACTGTTTATTTTGGTTTTAAACTGGGAAATAATAATAATAATAATAATAATTTGAGACTGGCCTTTTGCGCTCTGAATTCTATGTATTTGTGTTGCAGCAAGCTCTTGCCGCGTGTCCCACTTTACCACAGGCTAGCATGACATCTCTCTTGTTTGTATTTGCAGACTCTCTTGTAGCGCCCGCGAACGCAACAGACTCGTTCGCGCCTTCGTTCACAGTGAAGCGCGTAACCGTTGCATTTAGATTTTGCAGATCCCGTGCATTTTTAATGTACAGTCTGCACCGCCACAGCAATGGTCGGGCTTTGTCAAACGTCCAATGTGCTTCTGCCAGTCTCCCAATCCCATCATCATTTATTCCACAGACAAAACCGTCTCTCAAAATCGGCTGTATCCACTATTGCAATCCTGCGCAATCCCGCTACATACTCCATCACTGCTTCATCTGACTTTCTGTTTGTTGATTTGTACGACTTGAGTCGGCTGTGGGTTGTAGTGGGCGTGGGTTTTTCCTTCGGCGTTTCTGGACTGAAGGGGTGGCGCATCGAACTGTGCGGATGCTCCATACAACCACCAGCCTATCTCCGTCACTGATGCTCTTGGCTGCTAAAAAAAAAGACCCAACTATTCCAGTAATTCACAACAGCCCTCTTTGATTTCTTGCTCCAAACAGTGCTCGCGTGCCTTTCCACTCCCCCTCACAATCGAAGATTTCTGTACTCACCTAGCGGCTAGTTAGCCACCAAAAATGCTAACACGCTCCAGCACTTGTGTCAATTCTGCTGCTGGCTCCGTCTGACTGCGAGCTCCAAAATAATCCTGGTCGCCAACAAGATGTTGTGTCTTCTTAGTGACCGGCTGCCCGCAGCATCTCGCGAACGTTTCGGAACTTTAACAAACCCTCCTGGTGACAGGAAAACGTGGCTCCGGGAGGGGCGTGGCCTGCTCGACACATTCGCGCTACTCCACAGGTGTTTCTGCTCAATTAGCCACGCGCCACACAACTATAAACTTAATCTATGATCGCCCCCTAGTGGACCGGTTGTTACATTGCTATTTACTCGAGTACAAAATAGGATAATGCACGAGTCGATAGTGTTCTCGACATAACTCTGAAATAATGTTAATTAAATTAACATATTCAAATCTAGATACCAACATACTAATCTGCATAGAGTATGTGTTTCTCTGTACATGAGTACCTTTGTATGGCCAGGGCCTGCTGTGGGCTGAAGCGTGTGCCCGTGCGGGGGTGCAGCAGGAAGTGTCCGGGCACTGCCACTTGGAGATTCTTCATGGCCATGCAGAGTCCGCTGACCAGCAGGCCAATGCCCCCAAGGCCCAGGAACACACCGACTACGAACAGTGGGGCAGATTCGTAGGGCAAGGCCACGCACAGGACCATGACCCCCCCAGCAGTCATCAGCAGAACGCCCAGGCAGAGCAGCATCCCCTTGTGGAGCGTCATCCCCGCAGCCTTCCGTGGAATTCACCAACAGCTGCACCTCCACTTCAGCAGCAGCCAGACTGCAGGGGAGAGGAGAGAGGGCTCTGATACAGCATCCAAGACTACTACTGCGTGTGTGTGTGTGTGTGTGTGTGTGTGTGTGTGTGTGTGTGTGTGTGTGTGTGTGTGTGTGTGTGTGTGTGTGTGTGTGTGTGTGTGTGTGCGTGTGTGTGGTGATAGCTGAAGAAAGAGCAAAAGGAGAGTGACTTCAGTGGGGAGTCAACGCGCATAGACGCAACGTGTGTATGCGTGTTGTCTCCGCGCGCCTAGGCGCGGTGCCATAAACATCGATCCTCTCTCTACCTGATAGGAAGTCGCGGTGAGGAGCTGTTCAGCGGGCGGGTGCGTGTGCTGAAGGCTCAACCATCTCTCTTCTCCCTTTCATCAACTTTAGTTCCCCTCATGATGCCCGCACGGCTTCTTACCGAGCCCCCCCGAAAAACTCCGGGAAAAACAGTTTCTCCGCCTCGGTCCGTGTATCCTGCGACCCCGCCGCGCCTCTCTCATTATCTGCTGCCCTGTCGCTTCGCTTTCTCCCCCCGCAGGGAAAGCATATCCGGTGTTGTGGTGATTATGGCACCGAAAAGCAGTAGGATAGGAGTTGGTGTCGCATGTGGGCCGGTCACTGTTTGGTTTTCATCTGGTCACAGCAGCAGCAGTGGATCTGTGCGGTGTGAGGAAGTGTTTTTTTTTTATGAGGAAGGATTTTCAGTGACGAGGAATGGAGGGCAGGGCGGGCGCACGGTCTGAACACTGTCACTTTGCCTCTGTTTAGGCAAGCTGTTTGCACAAGGAGAGAATTATAGTCCCAGTTAAATGTGAAGCGATGAGCTCTGCAAAAATAAAAAAAAAGCATACTGTTAGGTGGAGCTCCCCTGGGGGTGGAGCGGGACGATCCTCACTGGCCTACATTGAAGGAGGGAAGTGGAAGAGGAAATGACTCTTAACATTACTATATTGATTATGAATAAACTGCAGACGCGGTGCAGTAACTGACTTCTGTAGTCAACACAGATCTTTTATCTTGAGCCTTCAGTCACATGATCTCTCGATTTCTGATGTGGATATAAACTGCTTCTAACTTGTTATCCAATGTTGTTCCTCAACTTGTTCTACTCTTAAGTTCACCACTTCACTGTCCCCCTAACTCCTACACTGACACTGCTCCTCTCTTGTCTGATCGGAGATCCAATGATTATTAGACGAATCAATCAAAGAATGATCACCCCGCTTCCCTCACCCTGATGTTGTTTGTGCCATACGGGCATAAAGACAGCAGGGAAAATGTGATTACCAATTATAAACGTTGCATTATTCTTGCGTTTTTGTGCAGTTCTGTGCCTTTTGTGGTGATTTAGTTCATATATTCCGTACAGTGTCTGTTTTTTCCAACTTAAATGAACATATACACCATGCACACTGCCATATTGAAACCTGAGACATTATTTTTTTTTATGGCAGCACGATTCTCTCAGATGGAAATATTCAGAATGATTTATGCATAGTTTTATTCACATTTTCCAAAAATTCTGCCCATTTTAGGCCCTGCTTTTTGGTTATTATTCTGTTACACTCTAGCAAAGGACTTCAGCCTGAAATCACATTGCGTGGAAGTTTGATGATGACGTCGTGATATTAACCTGGTGCAGTTTTTCAAAAATGCTTTCTGGTTAATGAGACAACAAAGTGTCTCATATTGTGTCCTTTTATTTGATAGTTAATTACACATACTGTATATTCAGAGTGACTGAAAATGTGTCATAAGATTTTCCCTTGAGTTACTTTTTCCAAGAATTAGCATATCAGTCATAGAAGCATGCACATTCAGATGTAAAGAAAAGGAAAGGTAATCAGGATTCCTACCAGTTCCCTTGTTGCAGTAGTGTGTGTGTGTGTGTGTGTGTGTGTGTGTGTGTGTGTGCGCGCGCGCGTACGCTTGTTTTAGTTGTCTTCAAATATCATCTCCTGCACGAAAAACTCAATATAGCATTTGTGTGAGGACTGACAATAAACAATCAACAATATCATCCATTAATTATTTATATATATTCATATATCAATATTTTTGCACCAGGGAAAATAAATTATTCACAATCTAATGCTTTGACAGTTCAAGAAAAAACATAATAGTTATAGTCATAGTCATAGTCATATCATCAATAGTCATATGTCATATTCTTGCATTTTTGTGCATTTTCCAATCCTTTAATTAGTTTCAAAATGGAATGTAAAGCAACTCCAAGCAGGCTACAAACAGACTTACTATAAGATAGGTAAACTATCATAGTGATTATCACATCACCTTTTATTTCTTTAATTATTATCATTAACAAACATTTATTACATTAACTTACATTCGTTAGCAGCATGTTTTTGTTCAGGAGTTTTACATTTTAAATTCTTATTTGTTGGGAGTTCTTTAGGATACAAGATTTTGCAGATGACTTCACATTTAAATTTTAAAACAACATATGAATACATTTGGATTGGTCATCTTCCTAATCTCGAAAGTTCTAGTTATTTTATATATCATATAAATATAGTTATACAACATTATCATATATCATGCCAAAGAGTTTTACAGTTAATGATTTTAATGTAATAAATTACCTTTCCAAAACAAGTTTAAGATCTCTGCAAGCTGATTTGTCAATTGTATTGATATGTACTGAAACAAAAAAAACAAACAACTGATTTGATCCTTTAAAACAGAGAGGTTACAATAGGTCAAGTCCTTAAAGCTCAGTGCTCTCATGAGCAGTAGAAAAACATATGGTCAGATGAGTCATCATTCCCCTGCTTTCAACAAGCTGATGAGTACATGTGTGGCACACAAACTACTAGACCTCTACAGGTCTGGGTGCCAGTTTCCCAAAATGAATTATCACATCTGCCCTGTGGTGGAGCATTTTCATCCTGATGGGGAAACATTCTTTCAGAATTACATTTATGCCTTTCCCAGAGGATCCCCAAGGATCAGAGCATAAAGGCCAAAAAAAGAGAGGAAACTGTCCTCTGACTTCACCAGGGGAATCCCAAAAAGGAGGGTTAACCAGATTTTTATCTGACATTTAAGGAAATCCTGGATTCCCTGTGTGCTTCTGTTACCATGGCAATTGACCCCTTAAACTAACCTGTATATAGCAGGCGAACATGATCTTATGATGCCAGGTGAAACCATCAACTTAGTTAAAGCTCAGGTTTGTATGAGTAGAAGCTTTTGCAAAGCACTTTAGCAATTGCACTAGAAAATAAGCATTTATTAACTTTTACATTGATTGTATTTTAATGCTAATTAGATGGTTACATCATATAAGTAAAAATCTAATCAAAGAATTGAAAGAGGTCATTACATTTGGCAGATGTTTTAACAACACTACTTCCGCCATATGTGTCACATATGACATTCATTTTATTTTAAGAGTGTCAAATTACATTTACTCTCAATAGAGATAAAATGTTACCGGTTAGGCACTGGTAAGACAATAAAAGAACGACAATATGAGCAGTATCCAGGGTTTTTTGTGTTCACACCACTTTTCCAACACTCATTTTTGTGCATTACATCTTGATAACTCTGTGCCAGTGAGCATTGTAACTGTTCATTCTAAGAATCCTTTTTTTGTGTGACAAGACATGACCTGTGTTTGAAATGTCTGCTCTGTGTTAGCTTAGTATTAAGGCTGGAAGACTGCAATGGGGCAAAAAAAAAGAGTCCAGCAGATACCCCAACACAAAACTATGACTTATTTTTTTACACTTCAAGTTTTGTACAAATTAAAGAAACAAGATCCAACATGTTTTAAATTAGCTTTAGATTTGCTGGTCATCTTTAGACAGAGCCAGGTTAGCTCTTTCCTCCATTTCCAGTCTTTATGCTAAGCTAAGATAACTGTCTCCTGGCTGTAGCTTCATATTTAACATATGGATACAAGTGCAGTGTCAATATTTTCATCTGATTCTCGGCAAACAAACAAAAAAGGCTATATCCTAAAATTACTTTTCCTCAAACTTTCTGTCTTGAAGCTTGATCACAACCAAACTCTGTAGCCTACTCGTGCGATGGAAGAATCTTGTCCCTTCCAGAGAGCTGAAAATAGTTAATGTTCATTAAGACACAGTGAGATTGTGGCTTGTAGTGGTCAAGCACTTCATAAAGACAAAGTCTTTTGGTGCTTCATTTTGATCTGATAAGGCTGAATTCAGTGTGATCTGTCTTTAATTTCAGCATGTATCATAGTATGTGCATTGTAATTAGAGAATTCATGCTAGGACCCGAGAAAGAAGCATGCTTCAAGTGTTGGGTAACATTTGTTGCTGTCGAAAGATACTGTAGCTATTGTAGAGCCTGAGTGAACCCCAGTCTCATGTCTATTTATCTTCTGGTTTGATGGGCGTGAGGGGGGTCGAGGGTTCCACATCATCCACTGTCACACCTCAAAGCTGATCTCTCTTGACTGTCCAAAGAGGGGCTCTGTTGCCAGGTGCGTGTCGGAGTATGCACGCCGCAGGTGTGTAGAGCTGCATGTGGTCTTGATGGCAACCTCATAGGGAGGCGGGGGTCCCAGCCAAGGAGGAGGGTGAGGCGTTGGACTAAAACCACCAGAGTCCATAGGAGGGTAGTCGAATTCCTCACCACGAGCACCATGCCTGTGTCGTTCCATTGTCCTACAGTCGAGAAAACAGTGGCAGTAACAAATCAGGTGCAAACAATCATGCAGAAACACAAATTGATATGTACAGTACAGTTGTGAGGTGTCAGCACTTGTAGAGATCAGATACTACATAGCAGATGGAGTTGTGTTCTGCTGGTAGTCATGTTTCCTGTCAAATAAAAGAGTCGGGTTTCACTAAGGTATAATGGACAACCTGGTTGTATGGGATGATAAAGGTTTTTAAATTACAGCTCTGGACTGTAGCCATGAGCCCCATAGGTGCAGTTTTTTATTCCAGATATTTTACAAGTTTAATTCACCACAGACAGCAGAAGCTAATCAGCTTGTTTGCTTAAAATGAAAGTTGTACTTTTTATTATAAACAGCACTTGTTTGAGAATCCTACTTGGTTAAAGAAATACAATTTTCTTGCCATGTATTAACTGGGAAGATTGATTATCTTTTTTGTACTGTGCAGTAAATATGAAACTGGAGCCAGCAGCTAGTGAGCTTAGCCTTGAGCTACCTGGAAACACAGGGAGTCAACTAGCCCGGCCCTGTTCAACAGTAATCAAATTTGCTGACCTTAATCTTCCTGTTTAACATGTTATCTTGTGTATTCAATATATCACATTCGGTTTCATAATTCACATTTCTTAGAGGTTAAATGAATGAGATAAACTAATTTGTATGCTTTAAATGAGCTGGTAGGGGGCTACTTGCCGATAGAGCCAGACCAGCTGTGTACTTGTGTTTCCTGTGTTGTGTCTTTATGCTAAGCCAAGATAACCTAACGGACTTGTAGCTGTAGCATCATATTTAGCATGCTGATAAGAGAGTGGAAGCAATCTTCTCATCTAACTTTGGGAAACAAAGCAAATGTATTTCCTAAAATGTTAAACTTCCCCTTGTATTTTTTAGTGATTATATTTAGATAACTGTGTATCTCACCATCAGGCAGTGGGGTTATTAATCAAGCAGACATTGTTATTCAGGGCTTCAGTTTAAAGGTTCATGGCAAAAAGAATAACAACTAAAGTAAAAGCAGGAATTATTTTTGTAAAGTGTGCAGTTGTTGTGGTTTGTGTGTAAGCCAGTACAGTTACAGTTAGTAGACAGTTATTTGTGTGCATGTACAGCTTCCTCCCTAAAGGACCATGAAAACTGATATATGAACCACTGATGTGATCAAATACAGAGCAAGAACAGGAAGAATGAATTGGATAACAAGGGAGAGTGGACAAAAACCCTGATTAGGATCTGAACTGTATTATTTTTTAGACTATAAAATACATTCCTTGGATTTACCAATCTATCTATATATTTTTTTATCATTAGTATAAAATGTAACTCAGTAGTTGTAGTCCTATTTTCTGGCTTTAGAATACAATTTGGCATACTTATAAATACAGTTTGACGTGTGCAAAGCAGCAATGACCATCATTTTTCTTTCACCCACCTGGGCAGGAAGACTGACTGGGACTCTGGGAAGCGGTTCCCCGGGGGTGTGAAGAGGGCATGGCTGCCGAAGTTGGGGTAGTCGTATGGATAATGTGGGCACTCTGGATCGAACTCCCTGGGGTTGTAGTTGACGGCACTTTTGCTGTTCATTGCCCAGAAGAGCCCCAGGATGAGCATTACCACCCCCAGTACCACGCAGCAGAGGGAGAAAGCCTGCAAGCGGCTCTGGGATGAGGCCAGGAAGGCTGTGGACCCCCCGGTCACAATGAGGAAGGCTCCGATGAAGATGGCTCCGTGGTGCAGGGAAGGCATCCTCCTCCAGGACTGTAACTGTTTCTGATGTTACTGTGCAGGCTGTGACCGGCTGGATGGAGTCACTCGTGCACCAACAGTTCCCCCGAGTGCGCTCCCCATGCGCTCTGACACTGACCAGACATCCAGAAGATTCACTCCACAGTTACAGAAATCCTGTTATGACAAGTAAAAGCTCACTGAACCTTACTTATTTGTTCCCATCATTTCCATCTCCCATACTGATAAAAACTGATGAGCATATGGTCCATGTGTTGGTTCCTTATACTCTGTTGATTCCCAGCTCCTATGGAAAAGTGTTAAAATTGATGTTTTGTTGGAA
This sequence comes from Psettodes erumei, assembly GCA_016785225.1. Classification (NCBI taxonomy): domain Eukaryota; kingdom Metazoa; phylum Chordata; class Actinopteri; order Pleuronectiformes; family Psettodidae; genus Psettodes; species Psettodes erumei. The sequence continues at coordinate 738,641 of JAFBJZ010000864.1, read as the reverse complement.
AGTAAAGAAAAATAAAACGGTGATGGCTAATGTGGAGTAGCTGTGTGTTTATCATCAGGGCAGATGGACGAGAGGACAGCAGAGCCCATTAAGAAATCTTTACTGGTGCCCCACCCTCCCTGTCTAATGTGTCTGAAGGGTACCACTTTAGCCCTGAGGCTGTGTGTGTGTGTGTGTGTGTGTGTGTGTGTTTGTCAGAGAGAGGGAGGGAGAGGGAGAGGGAAGGGAGAGAGAGAGAGAGAGAGAGAGAGAGACAGATCAGGACTTTGCAATTTCTTACATGGAATAGAGTGAAATTTAGGTGTCCAACTTTAACAAAATAATATGTTTTTTGTGACATAATTATGTTGGGTTTCAAAATTCAAATAGAGCTGAACATTTAGCAATTTTGTCTTGTAAGGCCACATTGTAAAACAACACTCATTGCAACCTTAGATCCTTAATAAGTTTGAGTGACTTCTAAAGGAGGCTCAGTTTTCAATAGTCACTCAAAGCAGCATCCTTAAAATGTTATTTAATACCATATGTTCCTTTATTACTGACCAAATGGGCTAATGAACGACCTATAGAATTTATCAAAGGGTTATTTATCATTTTCCTAACCAATAAGGTTATTTAGACTTGCAGGTCTGACACAGCTGGAGCTTCTGACATGAACTTGAAGGCTATAAATCATTATCTAAAGCTATCAGTGAGAACACTGCTGTCATGTCCTCTGAATTTTTTATGAATTTCAATCTGGATTTGTCCATTTTAGCAACACGGGGCAAGTTTACATGCAATTTAAAAAAATCATTTTTTTATTTTTTAATTTTTCTATTTTCTCTCTCTTTTTTGAAGATATATATATTTTACTTTTAAGACCAAAATAAATAAACCCCCATATAAATAAAGGTAAAATGGCTATAGACCAATACAGATAAAAAACAACAATGGAGAGTAGAATAAACAGCATAAAAGAAAAAATAGGTTATAGGTAAGGTTACATTGAGACAATGTGTGCTTTGAGCATAACACTCACACCAGCATGCTAACATGTTCACAATTACATGATGCTATATAGGTGTAATTGTTACATTTGCAATTTAGTATGTTAGCATTCTAAAATTTACAATTAAGCACATAGTACACCTGAGGCTGATTTGCATTAGTTTTACAGGTATTTAGTCATAAACTAAAGCATTGGACAAATTTACATGGTGATCTGATGTTGGTATTGAAAGAAAAGTCAGAGCCCATCATAGTCTTATTAATGCTATGAGAACGATGAATTTATGTATTACATTTCATAGCAGTCCAACCAGTAGTTGAACCAAAGTGATGGACCAAGTGACAGACAAATTGCCATCTATAGAGCCTGGCTGCTGGCATGTGTAACTCATGACGCATTTCTGCTTTTATTCATATACTGAATGGGATAAAGTCCCCATGCCACTTGTTGCGTTCAAGAAAACTGAGAGCCTATGTTCAGGGACTTCTATTCATTTCCACTCTTCTGTTTCACAATGGCTGATATAGACGTAGTTTTGCAACAGAGCCATGAGCATAGGGCAGATGGTGTGACAGCCTCTCTGCCTCGTGATTGGTTATACACCAGAAAGGCTACTGCTCTAGAATTCCTTGCAGTCACATACTTGCCCAATCAGCGTGACGCATCGGCATCCGAACCCACCCCCTTGACATTTTTGACCAATTACTGCGGAGCAGGGGAGTGGGCGACCGACCACCTAGCATCGCTCACCTATCGCAGTGAAGGGGTGATCAGGAGTCGTGTTTTGGGGTGGGATAATCAAAGCGGAGTTTACCCACACGAGTAAGTCGGCGGTCTGCGGTAGCTTAACTAAACAGTGTACCACATTCTTTGAGTGTGAAGTCCGTGCTCACTCGGGTCTGATCTGATCTGTCCAGACACCATGGATCCGCTGCTGTATTTAGGAGGCCTGGTCATTATGTTCCTGCTGTGGATCAAAGTCAAAGGTCTAGATTACGTGATCGTTCACCAGAGGTGGATATTTGTGTGCTTGTTCCTGCTGCCGCTCTCCGTCCTATTCGATGTGTATTATTATGTGCGGGCATGGCTCATTTTCAAGATGTGCTCTGCGCCCAAACTGCACGACCAGCGCGTGCGCGACATCCAGCGACAGGTGAGCGAACCATCCTCTGCCACTGTGTGTGTGTGTGTGTGTGTGTGTGTGTGTGAGAGAGAGAGAGAGAGAGAGAGAGAGAGAGAGAGAGAGAGTGATTCGAACCTGTTGACAACACATCATTCGATCACACAGTCTATTGTGTTAATTTAGATCAGCGCATCACTATTACAACTCTTGTAGTTTTCACTTGTGGATGTCCTTTCAGAGTCATGCAAAAACATTCCCCCCCTGCAACAATGATTTACATCTTTATCTACTTAATCTGCACATGCAGACGATTAAAGTGTTGCAGATATGCAAATAGTTATGCACCCCAGAGGAATCGATGTGAAATGCAAACTTGTTTTTTTTTTCTGGAACAAAGTTAAAATGATGGTAAGGATTTAGTCTGCTGACAGTCTGAATGTAGCTCTGTTTACAGCTAATATCTTTTTGCAATCTAATGACATTCTGACTGTCTAAGAAAGTGAGAGAGAGGGTGAGAGAGAGACCACTGGGAAAACATTGGGTGAGCCAGACACCTAATACATTGGTTCCTAAAAGGATCTGGTCAGGAGAGAGGAATTTGACATGAAGCAGAGGTAAATAAATCTAGTCACAGACCAGAGAGAACTTCAACCCATTATTTGGACTCTAAGGGAATAATGAAGATGCATATGAGGTCTCAGCAATGGGATGTGTTCACTCCACATACTTTGAACACTTTAAATGAGCTGTCTAAGCCTCTGGTCTCAGTCTAGCTTTGATAGCAGCTGAGTGGAACAGGTAACAAGTTGGGTATGCTGTGTATCCTTTGTCCCTTCACAGATAATAATACGTAAGTTCTTTATGCAATCTGACACATTTCAGGTGCGTGAATGGAGGAAGGAAGGGGGCCAGACCCATATGTGTACGGGCCGACCCGGCTGGCTCACTGTGTCTCTCAGAGTCGGGAAATACAAGAAAACCCATAAAAACATCATGATCAATATGATGGACATTCTGGAGGTGGACACAAAGAGGCAGGTAGGAGAAAGCACACAAGCCGTGTTACCAAAAGAGTTTAGTGATGATGAGGTGATGATGACAATGTTGGTCTGTAGGTCCATAGTTTCCTTCCAGAGTCAAATACCTGAACAACTCTCAGCTCACTTTGCTTTTAGTGCTAAAAAGCATATGTTAGCATGCTTACTTGCTAAAATGACATGGTAAATAATTACCCACTAAACACTGGCATGTGAGCATTGTCACTGTAAGCTAAGATTAAGCTAAAAGAGCCTCACAGAGCTGCTTCCTTGTCCATAGATGTAGTTTACTCCGTTACGTTTATAATGTCATACTCACCAGCGTTAACTGCTGACATCTAGAAACACAGGGACGTCGCTTCTGTGGGGCAATAAAGACGAGGAGACAGAAGATTAGACAGGAAGTGGACAGCTTTAAACCACTTTATCTAAAGGGACACTTCAGTTAATAATTTTGACAGTCACTTGTTTTTCATGGAAAACCTGAGCATTTGTGTAATACCCGATGTATGTGAAGATCTGCCTGTGTTTCTGGCCCGCTCGTTCTTATTTTAAGCAAAGTTGCTACACGGCAATCTATTAGTAATTAACCTATTGATTACAATTTACCAATTAACAAACAGAAGTGACGGCACAGTTACACAATAAGACAAAAAGTGAAGGAAATTGTAATTCATAAGCCTTTTCACTTTAATTTCTGCTAGCATATCTTTACTCACTGCCATCTTTGTGTTTAAGGTGGTGAGAGTCGAGCCGCTGGCCAACATGGGTCAGGTGACTGCTCTCCTCAATTCTATTGGATGGACACTGCCAGTGCTGCCTGAGCTGGATGATCTCACTGTGGGTACGTTGTCCATAGTACAATCAATGTGGATGATTTCCAGGGGAATCATCTTGGAGTGGCATCATCTGGTTTCTAGAAATAGAGAATTGCTCTGATGATTTCCATAGCTCATTGTTCAGTGATGTGGAGCCTGCATCTCCTCCATCAATCTCCGTATCCTGTTTAGAGCCTCACTGACTTCTCTAATTGTGTTAGAGGATTGATGTTGTAGCTCAAAAGATGAAACCGGGGGGAAATGGCTGCAGTGTTGGAAGCACCCATGGATCGGGTTTCATAATGGATTTCCTGATGCCATAAACTGCGCATCAACAATCTAATGTTTTCCCATCAGGCCGCGGTACACTCATTTATCCTGTTGTCCATGCGGGCACGGAAATACACACTACCAGTAGCCTAACACTGCTCTCTGCCCATGCTTCCTCCATTGGTTGGATTCACCTGGAAAGAAATCGAAGCGCTAAGAGCAGATCTTTTATTCTCTGTCCTCTCTCAGGTGGTCTGGTGATGGGTACGGGCATCGAGTCATCCTCTCATATTTATGGGCTATTTCAGCACATCTGTGTCGCATATGAACTGGTCCTAGCTGATGGCAGTTTAGTACGCTGCACTGAGGTAAGTATTGAGTGTGTCTAATATGTCTCCACAGGCCTGTATCATCAAGTGAGATTAGCGGGTTGCCAGCAGTCTCAACCTGACTAAGATTTTCTGGTCATCACCACCATTTCAAACTAGCTGTATTTTACCTTTAACTATCTGTACTTAAATTACCTTGTAACTGCTGTAAAGCTCAGTACAGAGATAATGTTCAGTCCATACACACTATAATAATCCACCATCCCCTGCTTTACAAAAAAAGGACAGCAATCCCTTCACTGTCCCCATGAGTAATTTTCATACAGTCCCTAACCCAAACAGCCATACTAAATTGAACTCTTGATACAGGCCCCCAGAGTTTAGTGTAGTTTTTTTAACAGTAACATGTGCAATTGTCTCCAAGAGAAGTGCCCTCCCTTTGAGAAGATAAAGTGGTTTTCTAATGGTTTAGTTGTGGAAGCCAACATGCAAAATAAATTAACTAACGCCAGACACCCGCGAGACCGAGTCCACATTCATCACCACAAGGCTGCTGTCGATCTGTTTGTACTTGTTCAAATGGGACATGTATTTTTCTGCAACACAGGAGGAAAACGCAGACCTGTTCCACGCCGTCCCGTGGTCCTGTGGCACTCTGGGATTCCTGGTTGCAGCTGAGATTAAGATAGTCCCCGCCAAACCGTGGGTGAAGCTGCGCTATGAGCCCGTCAGAGGGCTGGAGAACATCTGTAAACGTTTCAGCGAGGCTTCAGAAAACAAGCAGAACACATTTGTCGAAGGCATCCAGTACACTCTGAACACTGCTGTCATCATGACGGGAACCATGACTGACCACGCAGAGCCCGATAAGGTAAGGTGTGTGTGTAAGCGTGTATGTAGATGCATTTGTGGGACAAGCCTTCTGGAATTTACTTACACTTTTTCCTCTTTGACATCAGATTAACAGAATCGGCCTGCACTTCAAACCCTGGTTCTTCAAACACGTGGAGGGCTACCTGAAAGGAGACCACACTGGAGTAGAGTATATTCCTCTGAGACAGTACTACCACAGGCACACACGCAGCATCTTCTGGGAGCTTCAGGTAGTCACACAACATGCACACACACACACACACACACACACACACACACTTATGGAGACTGTGTGTCCATGAGCTTTAGAGCTACATTTAAGGACTTCATATATCTGCCATAACTTCTGCTTGTCATCATCGTAAACAACTGCTTGCTCACTTTATTACGCACTAATGCTCTGTCTCTTTCTCTCCACTTACACACACATGCACAAACTTTGTATTCACTACACACACCATTAGCCATTACTGAGAAGGGCTTGGCATCCTTTGTTTTCGGTAACAGTAAATGGTGTGATGAATTATGCATAGTATTGGTCTGACAGATATCTAAAGGAGCTATAGCTCTGGGCTTTTGGGGGCTCTCTGTTTTTGAAAGGATTTTGTTTTTGTCGACGGTGCAGAGGAAAGTCAGACAGAAATAGGGCTGACCAGTGCTTTCATTAATAAACTGAAATTCAATTTGTCGTAGACATCACTGATTTGTTGTTCAGGGTGACACTGGTTGACACTGGCTGGCGAGTTGTGGCTGCCCTCTGGTGGAATGTTAATGGAGTGCGAGTGATTTGGATCAGTGTCTCCTTACCACGCTCAAACATGAAAGGCTGTCCTCGTAGAAAGTCTGAATTATTTAATGTAACCGTTACATCATCATTAATCTGTAAACAAAAAAAATAAAGGAAGTTTTGTTTGGATTGTTTGGCGTTGTTTGGCATTCTGCTTGATAAATGCACACTGCATCACAGAAAGCCACTTTGGCAGCTTCTTTGAAACTGAGTGTTTATGTTTGTGTCTTTTCTCCAGGACATCATCCCTTGTGGTAATAACCCGGTGTTCCGCTGGTTTTTTGGATGGATGGTTCCTCCGAAGATCTCTCTGTTGAAGCTCACACAGGGAGAAACCATCAGGCGGCTTTACGAACAGCACCACGTGGTCCAAGACATGCTGGTACCCATGAGGCATCTGGAGGCCGCCATCGCGCGGTTTCACCAGGACATTGATGTAAGACCCACATGTAGATAAACCCACTAAATATCCACTGATTATTGCGCAATCTGATCATGATTCATTGCGTGTTATTTCAGGTTTACCCTCTGTGGCTGTGCCCATTCCTGTTGCCCCCAGGCAGAGGGATGGTTCATCCCAAAGGTCAAGAGGAGGAGCTGTATGTGGACATTGGGGCTTACGGGGAGCCCAAAGTCAAACACTTTGAAGCTAAAGCCTCAACACGTCAGCTGGAGAAGTTTGTCAGAGATGTGCATGGGTAAGCAGTGGATAAAATGATAAACATACTGCAGCCCCTTTATCAAATGTTACATGTTATTGAATTGACCCGTCTCCTGTCTCCATCTGTCTCCCGCAGGTTCCAGATGCTTTATGCAGATGTGTACATGGACCGAGAGGAGTTCTGGGAGATGTTTGATGGACAGTTGTATCACAGACTGAGAGAGGAACTAGGCTGTAAGGAGGCCTTTCCCGAGGTTTACGACAAAATCTGTAAATCTGCTCGGCACTGACCCTCATCACTGGTACCTTCCTCAACCCAGCTCTGTGTCACAGATACACAGAGGCAGTGTCTGCAAATCGTGCCTGCTGACAGACACTAGTTGTGGGACATTCACAAAAACAACAAACTGTTTCAAACAGAGTTATATCTCAATATTTTTCTAAGGTGGAATTGAGCTTTGCACACACACACTAAAACAAGCTAAAAACACAGATTTTTTGCAATCAGACTGTGTCTTAAGAGGGCCCTGCTGTCAAAAGTATCATTATTCTCTATTTCTTCTTCTTGTACACAATTCTTTTAACATTCATGGTCCGATTTCATGTGCAGCTTGACTCCTTCTTTACCTTATGTCTAACGTGTGTTCACTGAGAGCATATTGCACCTTTTTCTGTTATTTAAAAAAAAAAAAGCACTAGGCAACTTTTCAGTGTAACTACCTAACTACCAAAGTGCCAATTATCATCATAGATACATCCTTTTTGATAAAGCTCAGTGAACTTTTCAACAACAAAGCAAAAACAATATTGTAACTTATAGGCTACTATTTTGATATCCAAATGAAATCACCTGGACTGTGTAAGGGTTGGATGAATTAATTAAAAACTGTTTAAAAATAAGTATCAGTCACTGGCTTTTTGAAATATAGTAAAAATTATTGGGGGGGGGGGGGGGGATCACGCTGTGCTCGAGTAACAAGGCTCCACAGTCATCACACCCACATTGAAATATCAGCCATGACAGCATGGCTGATATTTCAACCTGTCCGTCTGTCTGTGGAAAGCGATTGCTCCTGCAATTGGCGCAACAATGCAAGATGCAGTCAGACAACTTCACAGATGTGTATCTGAAATCCAAATCAAGCAGTGTGTGAAGGTTCGTGTGGTCTTACCCATGAGTACTCATGTAATAATGCAGTATGTGTATTGTTTGACTATGAGTATCCCTCTCTTTCAAAGTGGTTCACTCTGAACTTGCTTTGCTTGAATAACTCTTCAGTCTCAAACTCAAGTTTGTCTTTCTTCATCCCTGCCTAACTAGACTATATAAATGTTTGTATAACACCGGTCCTGGAATGTAACTCAGCACATTCACTGAAGCAACGTGCGTAAGTACTCATACTTTACTTGGGTAATCCATCTTATTTTCCATATGATTTTAAAGTTAAACTCCACTCCACTTTCCCTAAGGATGTTTTATGAACTTTGAAGCTTATTTTACTTTTACTTCACTTTATTTACTAATGAATAGAAAATGCACCAGTGATTGGGATTTAAAACTCATATTGTAGTTTCCATTATTTCCCCGATGGCTTCGTGTCTCAACTAAGCCCAAGTTCTGTTGCATCTCCCCCACCAACACTCGCTGAGCTTTAAGTCTCATTCACGTCCAGCTGCAGACGAGAATGATAGTGGGTTTTTTTAACAGGCTGAGCACATGCTGACACTTCGCTGTTCCGCCTTCTTCTCGGACTCACACAGTGAGCTAGCAGCGCAGTTGCGGTCTGTCCGATCAGCTCTACCGTCACACATCTGCAACAGGCTGCTCGGAGTCTTTGGCAACGCAGGTGAGCTGACCTCGGATGTCTCACAGTTACATCTCCAGGTCCGTGTTATCTCATCAGAACAAGCGGAGTACGGTTGCTGACTCGGAGGACATTGAACTCCGGGAATAGTTACGCGAAGTTAACTTTAGCTAGCCGTTAGCCGCTAGTCCGTGTAGTGTTACAAACCGCATCGACTTGCACGGTTGCACATTAACGCCGGTGTAAGCTAACCGTAGTTTACAAAAGGTGACTTTGACGGTTTGCTGACGCCCCGTCCTGTCGATCGGTAGCTGCTGCCGGTTTTTGTCAGCTGTCAGGAGTGAGATCACTAAGCACTGCTGAGTGTTTTGGCATGTGGACTCGGGAGTTTTTCGCTCGTCCAGTTAGCTGAAGTTAGCGTTGTGAGTAGTGGACATCAGTTAGTTGGGGTTTATTGGGCTGGAAAAAGGGGTCGACGTAATTGGCGAAGGTCAAGACGGCAACCCAGTTTCCTTGACAACAATGCGGAAGTTTCTGGAACACTTCAAGTGCCCCCTGTGTCCTGCACCTATTACGGCACTGACAGGACTCAAACACATACTTGACCTACTTACAGATACCTACCTCTTTATGCACGTTTAAATTACGAAATACTGCTGGTTGGAATGATGCTGCAAACAAAGTTTCGTTGTATTTCTTTAGGCAAAATCTATCTACTTTTCTACTTTTTGGTTGTTTTAATTATTTGGGAAGCTGATTTGGTAAGGATACGGATGCATAGACTGAGTTTCAGTTTGTAAGAGACCAAGCTCGCTTTTACCTTTTCCCCAGTTCTGCTTGCAGTATGTTGCATGTCCTCACATCCTAATTGTGGCATATTGATTGATTACGTTTGCAGAGGCTCTGAAGTGAAGCATCAAGCGCCCCCCAGGACAAAAAGACCACAGGGGCGCAAGACCAGAAGCATTACGGACCTTTCCGGAGGGTGCTGTTGCTGCGGCGGAGTCCTGGAAGCATGTCCGCTGACGAGGAGCCCACGTTCACAGTGAAGCTGCTGCAGCTGCTGCTGCTCTCCACCTACTGGGGGATGCAAATATGGGTCACCTTCATTTCAAGTTGGTACCTCGCTCACGCTGGATAAAAGCATGCAGAAAAGTTGGAAACACAAGTGAAGGTTGAGAAAGGCCGGTAACTCATTTAGGATGTAGCATGTGTGGAAGAGGCTTGTTGTCGTGCTATATGCACAACACAGCCACGCCTGATGTGGTCCATTGGCGCGGTCCCCCCGATCTCCCAGAATGCATTTACTTGCCAGATGTGAACAGAACCTCAAGGACTCCACCTGTAAAAGGTGGCCTTCTTCACACCGCATCCAGACCCAGACCGGTTTTTGTTGTAGCTCAGTAACTATGCTTCCACAGATTGCACTGATCCGAGGCGGGGCTGTGGGTTACTTATACAGTAGTGTTCTTATCTCTGTGCTATACTTTAGTTACATAATGAACTGAAAATGACCCCATATAACCACATATTTCTGTTGCTTTGGCTGTGGCTGTATTAATCTATAACACAGTTTTGTAAAACAGTCCACTTGCAAATTTAAGAGGGGTGAAGCAAAGTATGTCAGTCGGACGATAGTGGCCCATCACAGCTATGTTTTTCAGTGTTGGTGTACATAACGCATTGAGAATTTTTTTTTTGATATTCCCTGCAGCGCTCATGATTTGTTCTGATTTGTGCACAGGCTTTGTGATGGACAACCACCTGAACAGACACACATATGGGTTCATTCAGAGTCGTCTTGTCCCGTTCTACCTCCACCTGGGTTCAGCCTGCGCCTTCTTCAATCTGACCATCTACGCCGTGTATCATCCCAGCGACATGCTGAACGAAAGGGAAGCTTTTCAGGTGCGCTCGCCGTTCCACATCGTCTGCATTTCGCAAACTCTCAAGTTCGGGAATGTTACCTTCATCTCCGGCGCTGTTCTTCCCCCACCAGATCTTCATCTTCTTCGTGTCGGTAACGGTCGCCGCCATCAACGCCCAGTGGTTCGGCCAAATGACGTCGGAGATCATGGCGGACATGCACCTCATCGAGCAGGCGTGCGGACTGGGTCAGGACATCGGCCTGTCGTCCAACCGCGAAGCCTACGCCAAGCTGTGCGAGACGGACGTGAAGTACAGACACCTCAGCAGTCGCCTGTGGCTGTACAGGCTGCTGTCCTCCCTCTGCAACCTCTGCTGCATAGGCTGCAATTTCTACAGTCTGTGTTACATGGCTGAGAACCTGGTCACGCTGTAGAACTGACACACAGCAGCTGGACGGTAAATCTGTTGAAAAAGAGACAGTCCCTTACAAATCTAGAAACATTTTGTATCAAAGCAGTAAGTTATATATTTAATACAAAATGTCTTTCTTTCCATCTATGCCTTAATTAGAAATTAGCTCACGGTCAGGTAAAGCCTTGATGTTCTTTTGTCTTGGGGAATAATGAAAGGATATAATCACACGCATAGATTTTTTTTCGGAGATAGCCACAGTCTGTGAAGCTGAATCAAGCTGAATTTGTCTCTTCAATGCTGCAGGGAGACTAATCAGTTCCTGCAGTGTGAGTAATGCCTCACCTTTCACCTAGTGACAGTGGCTGAGGCTGGTGGGTGTCTCGTGCCTGTTACCTTTAGCGTCACAATATGAAACCCGACAGGACTCAAAAAACGCTTTTACGCTGCGTCGTTTTTTTCCCACATACGTGTCAGAAATGTATTTTCTTTTTTTTTTTTTGAGGAAACGGCTCTTGCGCTGTTCAGTCCTGCTCTCCCTGTTTGGGTGGAGTTGTAATGCCTTGTTCGCAGTGTAGTGTCACAGGTTTGTCTGGCTTACCCCGCGTTACCTTCAGGGCACGTGCGGGGCTGTGCTTCACTTCCTTTCAGATTGAAAGGTAACGTTATCTCCGGCTCTCCTGGCTGCCGCCGGTCTGAAAAAGAAGGGTTCAAACACTTTAACTATAGTTATGCAATCAGTACAATCAGCAAGTCCATCATGACCGCCTCCACCACCCGCATCGCCAATATGATCGTTGCTTTGCGAGAAGAATTTATTGCTGTTTGTAAACCGTCCCGCTGTCCTGATGATTTGTGAGTGAGGAGATATTTTAAGATTTGTTGTTGCACAGCCGGTTATTGCAGTTGTGCAGCGTCCCTTGCTTTAGTGCCGCTGTTGTGAGTCTGTTCTTGAGGAAGACACTTTCACTATTCCGTAGATCACTTTTGATGGTTCTGATAATCCATCTGATCGTAAATTGATCCGGAATGTAGTGTGGAGGGTTTTTTTTGGGATGGCACGAAATATTATTTGGACCTATGGGGATGAAGTGGGTCAATTTTGACTAAATGTCTGTAGTAATAATAATAATAATAACAGTACAAAGCCACCTAGGAAAAAAACAGTGGGATTTTTCCTCAGGACAAATTTTGCGTTACCTCTCAGTAACTTACATCATGATGCGACACTTCATGTTTTGCATTTATTATGAAAGGGTGAGCTCCGACAGCACGCGTCAGCATGCCACGGACACACAGTAGCTTTATCTGTACTATGGCTGTTCTTCACATCGATAATGTTAACGTTAGCTGAGAAAGCATCATGAAGATGGACGAGCACCCTCGGGTGTCTGTCAGATAAGAGCCGCCAGCACACACACACACACACACACACACAGCAGCTACAGGATGACTTTACGGTAGCTGTAGCAACCAACACTACAGCAACAAGCACGCAGGCGGTCATATTAACTGCAGTGACGCTGAAACGGGCCTGCACCGGCTGAGCCAGCCGACCGCCCGACCGTTTGCGCCGTGTTGCTAAGCGGCAGCTGTAACATACTGCGCACAGGTGACCTACAAGTAAATATGATTATATATTGATGCTGTGTGCTACTGTCAGAGCTCAGCCTGCCTCTGTGAATAAGAAGGAGTGCAATACAAGCGTACAAAATCCCACTGTGACCTTCTGGTGGCTCTGTTTGAAGACCTGAAGGACATCTCTGCGCTCAGTCCTTTCAATTCACTTCCCACGATACTTTCTTTGCGCCACGCGGGAAAATCACATCAGAACTTGTGTTTACACACTGGTGAAGGATTTTAAAAAGCTATCTGGTCTAGTAGCTTGAATTCCACAAGTGTTTAGTGCTTTATTTTGCAAAACCTCAGTTGGGTGTGCATCAATCTGAATGCGGAGCCAATTGAAGCCAAATTATATTTGAGTTGTGCTCTTTTTTTTCTTTTTTGAGTAGTGTGCTCCTGCAGTGCAGTTCTCACGTCTCACAGCCTGTTTTGGTCGTTGTAAATTATTGTTGAATTTGAGGTCGGTCATAGATTCTGTTGTTTTTGCAGCTTTCATGTGAGTTGACCCCTCTCAGCTATTACGACGCCTCCTTGTTGGAACTTTTAAGTATGTCTGCAATCAGAGCAGTGGAGACGGAGTATGGATTCTAAAACTCTTCTCCTTTTCTGTTGGTTCAGACTGGACTAATGAAGGTGCTTATTACGTGTCCATTACTGGCAACAACAATGCAATACTGCTTGGCGGTCTTTCTTAAATCTGATACGCACTTTTCTCTGATGTTGCCTTTGAACTCGGCCGGCTGAAATTAATACCAAATTTGTCAAATCGAGAATTTTGTGTATTCGCATAAAAGCTGGATTTGGATATGAAATTTTCGCAAGCCTTTTAACATTCATTTGTTTTGTATCATGTTTGAATTTATTATTACTGTTATCCTTGTTTCGGCCTGAAGACCAGTAAGGTCAGAGGTCATGATTTGTTTATGGTAGTGGGTTTGTATCAAAGCTGACTTGACGTGTACAGTCTTGTAAGGTGTACTTTTTTTTTTGTATAAAGACATGTTCTCTCAATTCTCTATTAACTCTATTTCATCTTCAGCCTGTTTTTGTTAGATTGGGATCAATATGCAATCACTCAGGAAACACGTGTTAAACTCAGATCATAGTTTCACAGTGCAGCCTAGTTGTCGGTTGATGTGGCTCTGCGCTTCACGCGCTGGATTTAAAAGTAAACAAAAACCGAGACTGAGTTGACTTTTAGCTTCACGTCTCTTTGAGGATATTTAAATATTGTGGATGAACAGTGTAGGTACGTTGCCCTTCGCAGCTAAACACTGTAATCTACTTGCATAGAGTGAGTCAGCAATATAAATAAAAAGACATCCTCGATACATGTGGTGTGATTTGTAAACGAATATGCTGTTAAAAAAAACTAAACAAAAAAACACCTGTGTTGAGATTTGAAAAGGTTTGATTTGGTGTCACCTAGTGGAACAAACAGGAGAAACAAATGAATGAGCTGAGAAGAAACCAGTTCTCACAGTGAGAGTCTGAAGACTTTAGAAGACACTGAAGTCAGTTTGTTTTGAAATGAATCTGGCAGATGTTAGAGGAAGAGCTGCGCAACTTTTTATCCTGAGGCACGAAACGAGGCTTGGTCGTGCAAAGTCAGAGTGACAAAAAAATTGAATTCAATCCCGCGGGTCCAACGTGATGTCATGTTTTACCAGATATAACAGAAGGGGGAACCATTGCCCTTCTGTAGTTGATGATCAGATGCAAACAGAGCCTCGGTCGCAGAAATGTGTGGAAGTATCCAGGACGATTACGAGATGCTCATGGAGAGAGAGAGAGAGGGAATTTTGACATTACAGGGAATTAGACTGAAGCAGATATATCATCAAACAACTCAAACCTGACATTTAACAAATTCCAAGGAGTTCATTGTTTCAACAGAGGGTTTTTTTTAATGTAAAAATACATCGTTTCAGCTACAAATCAATGGTTACTGTTTGAGCTGAGAACAGCATCAACATTTGATACCATCTATAAAATGATAATAATTAGTCTAAAAAAAACATAATAAATACAAAATGATGTTGATAAAAATGTAAAAAGAAGAGACGACACTCGTACCTGACTATTAAAAGGTTTCGATAACCAAGTTTCTCTTGTAATACTTAAAAAACCTGAACTGCGGTTTCAGCAATAATCTCATATTCAACATACGACTGTAAGAGGAGGCGAGGCCGTTCAGTTTGCCCTTCTCCTTTTTCAGGAGCTACCTCATTTAAAAGTGCGTTAACATTGTGTCAGAAAGAGGAAATGGGTCCCCTTGTTTTGTTAATTCTGCATAGAGGGGACCGGCTACAGTCTCGGAGCATCGGCGCCAAACATTCAGTAATACTGGGGGAGTGAAATGTAAACTGTTAACTTTCAATTCTCTCCCAAGGGGAGGGAGCGACATCATTCGGAACCGCAACCCGTGACGGGGAACGACAGCCCACTGCCCGCTTTGGTTGTTTAAAGGATGAGGTTAGATCGCTGTCGTTACCGTCTTGTCTGTAACAAGCTTACGACAGTGTATGCACGAAAATCAAAGTGTACGTAAGACTGAAATAACATAATGACAGTGTCAGTGCATCTCGCTGGGCTTAGAAGGCATCTCAAGTTACATTCCTCGTAAACAGCAAAACAGAAAAGGCAATGAAACAATAAGGATTGTGCCTTTAAACCAACCGCTGCGTTAGGATTCCCACAATTCTGTCAGTACACGCCCAATCGTCCCAGCTCAGCCCCGGCGTTCAGGAAACGCGACGTCATCCCAGCATTTAATGTTCAGCTTGTCTAAATGTCAGGAAATGTTGTAACATAAATAGCACTGCTTCCACGTTTCCCTTCTTCTCAATGCTCACGAGCACGGTATCAAAATACAAATATTTAAAAAGAAAACACCGTCTAAAAAACAAAACAAAATCAACCCACAATTCCTCTGGAGGGTTTTCGTAACCATGGCAGCAGCAGGAGAATCATGATGCAGGCGTGGCTTTCACCGTGACGCCGCCCCCACCAGATTTGCACCTTTGCTACTAAAATACTCCATAAATAAAAGTTGTACTAAAAATAGAGTTTTCCTGTTCATCTGCATAAAAAAATAATTACATCCAGTGTCTCTGTCATACAACCACCTTGCCCTTGATGTCCAGCTTGTTGCTCTCACTGGCCTTGGTGGACTGCTCCTCTGTGAAAGTGATGTAGGAGTACACCAGGCTGCCCACGATGCTGCAACGACACAGAGGAGAGCAAGAGTGTTCAGTGTCCGAGAAAACCGGCGATGTCTGAACTCAACAGCCCTCCCTTCGGCGCTCCTTCGGTGCGCTCGCTGACCAAAAGCAAAAAAAACGTGGCGGAATCAAGAGCATCTGCTGTCTGTGAATAGGTTTGCATTGATAAGAGGAAGCGATTTTTATTAGAGGGAAAATACAGGGTGCAAATGTTTTGTTTGTTATTGTGTGACAATATGAAAGTGTTTACACAGGAATTGAAGCCAAATAAATTTCGAAACCAAAGTCTGAGCTTAATTTAAAAGAAGGGACACCCAATTGGATTAGAATCACTGGTCACACCTTTGAAATTAGGGAGGCTGAGTACTACTGAATACTTTTGCTTTTGCTGTCATTTGTGTCGCATGAGCGTCGAAAGCGAAAATGTTGCGGAACAAACGCGTTCAAATCCTCAAACCGGCCTTTCCCGACAAGTTCCGGCATGCACGTACGGATTCCTGCAGCTGTGCGACACATTCATCTTGAATATATCTGCATCAGCTGTGACCTTTTCCCTCAGTCATACACTCTGAGATAGGAGTTCACAGCGGGGGGGGGGATCAGTTGGAAAAAAATCGGGGGGTGGCAGTAAGCTGTCATCACTCGTCCTGTGGTGGACATGGACGTGTACGCCGCATTCAAGGGCATCAAAAACGTCATAAGGATACGATGGGGACCAGGATGGTCTCTACGTAACTGAATAGAAATCAAAGCATTTAGCAGAATGAACCTAATCCAACCAAGCCACACTGTCTTTCATTAACACAAACATTATATGATAATATGGAATTTAGGGTCCCCGCTTTTTCATTTACCCGACTCCATCTGTTGTGACTGCACAATAGAAAATTGACATGGTGGAAAGCCTGATGAAGGAGGAGTTTTGTTGGGGAAATTTTCTGCTGAGGCCCCAAAACAACTTGGGCGGGCCCGAGGCATTTTTGAAAAGAATCTCTATGAAGACATTTGAGCGCACGTCCAAAAACCGAACCCTGTTAACGCTTACCTGATATTCAAACCTATGAAGTTAGTCCAAGAGAAAATGTAGTCTCCACTGAACACCATCCCAATGTATGTCACCAAGACGTTCTGCAAGACGGTGAAAACCAGAGTGAAGCCTTGTGCTTTGGGGCATTTGACTGTCACGCCGCGCCAACGTGCCGCTCACCTTGATGCAGCCCACAATCGTCGTGGTTAGAGCAGAGTTGTACTGTGTACACAACACGGTGGAATACATCAGAACAAACCTGCAAAACAACATGTCATCATATTACTCATGACTCAACACTTGCTCGAGCATGAAGTGGGATTTCACAACGTGAGCGCAGCGCGGGAGACAAAGAGTCAGTGTGAGCGCCGCGCTCCAGTCCAGATCTCACCCACTGATACAACGGCAGTGTCACGGAAATTTCGCTGGATCCAGATGTTCGGTTCTGGCACAAAACACAACGCTGCTTGCTTGTGCGCGCGTCACACACACACACACACACACACACACGCTGCGGGCTCTGTCTTACCCCATGATGCAAGAGAGGATGAACTGGGCGAGGAAAAACACATCAGACCAACCGTCGTATTCCACCGCCTGACAAGAGAGGACAAAAGAGGGTTAAAACTGCATAGACTGTAAACTCGAGTCAAGCTGCTGGAAAATGAAGACTGACTAAGTATTGAGGGGTTCTGAATCACGTTAAGGGAGTTGATGACCAGGCCGCTGTCACAAATTACACTTAGATTCTTACAAATTCTTCACCCTCGCCACTGAGTTTCCAGTGGCTTAAAAAAAAAGTAGTGGTCTATATCTGCTGTGCTTATCCAGTCAGGGGGAGTCGCAGGCACTGCTGTAATAACTCTACTAGGTGCATAATAGCAGCTTTGTGCCTTCCTGGCTGCTGGGCCCCAGCTGGGCAAACCAGAAGGTCTCTGCCAACACTGACCGACAAACACACGGCTCATATTTACAGCACACGCCCATGACTGCGCATACATGCGCTCACTTCAAATTAGGATTAAACCACGCAAGAAGTGCTCATTACGAGGCCCACGGATCCACTGCAAGGACTTTACTCGATAGTGGAGCCACTGTTTGAACAATGACGGAAACCTGTGCGATCAAACTGCTTACCTTCTGCATATCCCCGGTCACGTGAGCCAACAGTAGGGTGGGTATGATCATAAATAATGCATTATAATACAGCAATCCATATTTCCCCAGCTCCTGTGAGAAAGAGCACAGAAACAGATGGGCAGGCGGCAACAGGAACACGAAAAGTAAGCCGAGCCGGAACAGAGAGGTTTATTCACAATTCTTTCAGAGCATTCCTCACTAACTAACACACAGATGTCATGTCATGCACGGCCAGCCCACGGCACTACCTAGAAGCTCTTGTTTGCATCCATCTGCTTCACGTTTCCATCATTCACTTCCTCATAATATTACACACACACACACGCCTCTGTGTTTAACTCAGTGCTAGCAGATGGAGCTGTGCTGCCATCGCAGACTAAATCTGGACCCAGCTCTGACTCTTCTGCTGTAACGTGAGAGAGACGAGTCGTCTCCTCATGTGACGTAAAAAAAAAAAAAAAAAAAAAAAAACGGACTTAAACAAGCGACAAGCCATTTCTGACTCGAACTGTCACACAGTTATTAACTAGACTGCTAAAAATAAGGCAAGGGAATTAGCCAGAACGAGACAGCACAGCTGCAGAGCAGCAGTTTAAAACACTGATAACTAAATCCAAGGGGAGAAAAGAACCAGCTCACGGCGTTTGCGTACACCGAGTTCCTCTGAGCCAGACGCTGAAGGACAGTCGGGGGTTCTCTGAATTCACCATGAGCTCAAGGCCAAAAACAGCTCCCACCCAACAATGGCAACTATTCATCAGGTGGTGCTGCCTCATACCTTCGCATCTAATTTTTGTTTCACGTAGGCTCCGTTGGCTGCAGTCAGTACATCGTTCAGGAGAATGAACACGTAGCCTTCCAGGTCAAAGGACAAGTCAGCACTACAGGCAGAGACGAGAGAAAACAAGGGAAAGTTTCCATGAAGTAAATAAGAGTTCTGTCCCGTACAATCCAAGGTGCGAGCATGCACTGGTTAAGCAGAGCCCTGTTAGCTACAGATATACAACATGCGTCAAAAGACCCTGATGATAATATCACTTAAGTGGGAACATATATCAGGACAACCCTTTGTAGTGAAGGTAATTCTGCTTTATTTGACAGCCGGGACACCTGGATGTAGCAGAACTTACCTTGCGGCTATAAACGCCCCAAGGATCATTGTAAATACTGTCAGCTGGATTGGCCTGGAGAATTTCTTCCTGTCAAAGGTCAAAGACAGTCGAGCAATGAAATTCAATCCGAGTGCTTTGAGCAGCAAATAAAAGCCACTGACAGGGTACAAAGAGAGATTGCTTGGTTTCGGTCTCATCTAGCCATTCCCCACTGAGAACAGGGACCAGTAAAGGACCAAGAAAAGTGGGTTATCTGTCTTGCGTCATCTTACTTGAGCAGAAATCCCTCAGCCAGCATCGTGAATAAAATGGAGAACCTCCTGAGGACAGTAAACATCGGCAGACTGGTGGAAGAGGAAATAAATTACAATGGCGTTAATTTAAGTATTCAACAGTTACTTGGAAAATCATCCTCGGCCATGCCCAATGAGCTCACGATGACACCGAATGAACTTCCATTTCGCCATCATTCGGCCCAGACACTTTCAGCGATGGGGACTTACTTCAGCCTTTTGGTTCCAAACAGACCAGTGATTTGATTTCCCACGTAAAGAAGAGGTAGAGGAAATGTCTGGAAACCAAGGTGAAGGTATTTAAGTGTTGCGATCGCAAAGGACTACACTGAAAATTATTTTAGAGCCACAGCAGTAAATTTACCCCGCTGATCACGTTCAAATCAGTCTTCAAACGAAGAAAAAAAATGTCTCACATGGTTACATTTTCTGCTTTATTACTGCCTTAAATGACAGTAAACTAATAGATGGGTAATAGGTGGTCTCACCTTGCGCGGTATGCTCTCGTCAAAGTCCGGGTAGGTGATCACCCTGGCAGCCTTGCCCACCCACAGCACAATCACCGTGGCCAACATCTGCACGCACACACACGCACGTTCAATCGACAATTCCTCTCACCTCTGCCCGCTGTCAGGGTGGCGTCCGGTACCGTGAAAGAACAGGGAAATCGTTCAACTTACTTGTCCGATTCCGACGCATATTGAAGAAGGGAACCTGGAACAGAAGAGTTGAGCGATCAGTCCCAGTGAACGTTACAGTTTCACGCCACAGGCTGAGCGCATTGTAACCCCGCACTAAACATTGGCAGGTTAGAATATAATTGACTTGGTAAAATGCTAATGGTAAGAGCAGCCTGCTCCACAAGGTGCCCTCGCTAGCCAAAAGTTGCCGCTGGCTAACGAGCTCCCTCCGCGTTTAGCTCCGCTATCCGGCCAGCACAACTTCCAGTGGCTAGGTTAGCTAACGCGGTAGCTTTTTCCCCCCTGCTACAACCGTCGGAGGCGTTGACGAAAACCGTTACCTGTAGTTCGTCAGGACGCTTTTATTCACCACGACGATGAGAAACGAGCTCACACCGTAAAACCCGGCGGCGAACAGCTTCACAAACACCGTCAGAGGTTTGTCCGCCATCCCCGACAAGTTCTCATTCCTCTCTGAGCAGCGTCGGCTCTTCCCCTGCCATCACTGCGCCGCTTCACACACGCGCGCGCACACACACACACACACACACACACACACACACACACACACACACACACACACACACACACACACACACACACACACACACACACACACACACACACACACACACAGACAGAGAGAGCCCAACTTCCGCCGCCTCAAGTCTCAACATCACAGAGCATTCAGCATTTTTGGGGTTATTTTATTGTCTCTAAAATTAAGTGCGGTCCATCTGCGTAGCTGCACGAAGCTGAAAACCAACCGCATGCGGCTTGTTTGTCTCACAACCGATGGAAACTTAAAGCAGGAGCCGGATGGAGATGTTTATCTGAGCTCGCACTAGATGAGTTGAATTGACAAGGCACTTCCTAGTGTCTTAACTTTCATGTGATCTATATGATCCAATCACAAGTTAGGAGGTCTTGGCCGTTCTAGACTTAAACTGCCCAGCGACTCAGTTCGGATTTAACACAATACTGTGTGCAGCCCACATGATTTGTCATATCGACAATTAAGGTTGCCATTGCAGCAGCTGAATAGACCATAATCTGTAAAACAGAGTAGATTGCTTACTATTCAGCCACAAGGTGGTGGCAAAACACGTGCTTAACGACGTCACCACAACCGATTATTGTTTGTATTAAAGGTATGCTTTACACACAGTATCCATCATAAATATTTTGCTTACATATCAACATCCAAGTTAGTATCATCAGGCGTGTGGTTGCAAACCAAATATTTAGTTAGTTAAATATTTAGTTACTGCTTTGTCATTGTAATTACCTTTTAGGCCAAGACATGACATAATTTCAAGTTTTGTTTAAACCTGCCTTTAAAAGCGTATTTGTATGCACATTACGACAGCACAAGAAGTGTAAAACCTTTGATATACTGTTGCTTCAGAAAGCCCTTCACTTCTTGCACCCTTCATTGACAATGTTTTAAATAGATAAACTTGCCATTTTTGGCTTTTCAACCAACACAAAATAATCCATAATGACAAAGTTTTTTTTTAGAATGACTTTTTTCAAATTTATTTAAAGAGCAAAACCAAAATCTGTCATTTACAAATATAAGTACTTTGTACAGGCCCCTTTGGTAGCAGTTACAACTTTATCTCGTTCGGTAAATCTCTGCAAGCTTCACACACCTTGACTTAGGTTAGTTTATCCCATTCGTCCTGGCAGATTTGCACTTGGGCTCAGCTGCATGCACAATTTGTGGACTACCACCCCCTACATTCTTCAGTGGGGGTATGTTGTCATTTGCAATATTGCTTTTTCTTCAACCGTTTAGTCAAAGTGGAAAAATACAAAGACTTACAGTATACACTATCTTTTAGAGAGAGGGAGGAAGCATTCAAGCAAAACTTTGGTTTCATTATAAATGACAACTGAATGAAGGCCAACTTCCTGACCTGGTCTCGCAGAGACCCGTGTGTATTTTGGCAGGTGGTCGTGGGATAATAACCTGACGTGTCTCTGATAAGAAACGTGTCCCTGCAATGTGCCACGTTGTCAGACAGAAAGCCGAGTTGTTGAATCAAACCCACACAGGGGACATCTGATCTGAACCATGTCTGGACTGAACGCATCTCTCGGATACTTCCTGGCTGTCGTGATTTTTGCAGCCTTGGTTCGAACGCTTCTTCGGAAATGGCCACGGTTTACCTTCATTATGGAGTTTGCCTCCTCTTTCATGCTGGTGGCATGTTGGCTGGAGGTGCAGACCATTATAGAGGTGGGTCAGTGGGCTGGGGGCTTGGGTCCTGACGTGACTGTGACCGTGCTGTTTGTGGTGCTGCTCACCCACGGTGTGGTCTGTGGTGGCGCGTCAGGGAACCCCACCCTGGTTGTGCTGAGGTTCCTGCAGCTGGAGGCCACCACCCTGCCCACTCTGCTCGCCGTCGCGGCCCAGTTTCTCGGGGCCCACGTAGGCCTTCTCGTTTCTGTGTACTACTGGAACCTGGAGCTGACAGACATGCACATGATCAAAAACCTGATGGCAAGCGAGTGCAGCACGTCTCTGCTGGTCTCTCTGCTTCAGGGCTTTTTCACAGAGTGCGTTTGCGCACTCATCTTTCACCTGGTCCATCTAAACCTTCCGACACCGCTCTGCTCTGATCCGGGTTCCTCTGATCGCTGTGCTCCTCACATTCCTGTCCCATACAGGTAAGTTTGAGCTGAACCTGGAGGAAATCTTTATATTTGTAAACATAAGAACATGAGAGCAAAAGAAAAAAAGATTGTGGATTTATAAAGTATTAGTGATGCTGATTTAAGAAACTTTCTGCTTCCTTTTTAATAAAAACGTTTATTGGAGGAAAACAAATCTAAACTTTATATTCCAATTCCATTTTCCAGCCAGAGGATACACCTCAGCTTACATAAATCCAGCTTTGGCGTACGGCCTCACCTTCCACTGTCCTGGATTTACCTTCACAGAGTACGCAGTGGTCTACTGGCTCAGCTCTCTCACGGGTAATTCAAGTAAAATTAAATATACATGCATTTGCAGTCACTTCCATGAATGGGATCACCCTGCTCACGCTGAATGCGTCCGTTTTCTAGGCATGACTCTGGCTCTGCTCTTGTACATGGGCCATATTCCGAGGATTTTTGCCAAGAACCTACTATATTTCCAGAAGACACGTTTCAGAGTGCCAAAAGGAGACAAAGGAGAAAAGAAGAAACTGTGAAAGAAACTACAATCGGCCCTGTTAAAAAAAGTAATGAATGGTCAAGAGATGTTTACTTCAACTCAAAAAGTCTGTGCAGACAATGTAAAATGTTTGTCAAATAATAATTAAAATGAATGTTCTTTTTCATTTCTTGTCCGCTGTTTTCAAAGAAATTACCACTGATTATCATTAAAGTTGGATCTGCCCCTGGTGGTATCATTATGAGTGACACTTTCACAGTGAGCAAGGCGAGCAACAAATGATGATTCAAACTGATCTCTCAGAGGTCAAGAATATGCTAAAATCAACAAAATGACTTTCATGAAAGACAGAAATGAGGTGCTGGCATTTCGATAATGTCCAGACACTTCCCCTGGTTGTGCACAGCAGCACATATTTCACAGAAATCATCATTTTCAGTCATCACCGTTTCAACTGCTGCTATTTGCTGCCATTGCTCTGGCCAGCGCTGGATTTAGGAGGTTGTGACCCATCAGGTTTTGTGTCTTTTGGCTGTTTTTTTGCAGAAAGACCCAGATCTGTGGAGAATAAGGAAGAAATTGATCAGCGCTACATGTTAAAAATTTTATTGCCAAAACTGTAGTTGAAAAAAGTGAATTTTCCGCCGGTTTCTAAAGCCAACCAACGCTGTTTAATAAATATTTTAATCTCTGGGTGCATTGAAATTTTACAGTTAGATTAAAAAGGGTGAAAAGATTTCGCACACCACATATTTGATGGTTCTACACACCATCGTCTGAGAAGCTGCCGTGTGGTGTTAATTTGAGGTTCGTCACCTGGTTGCTTTTGTTGCCCCAGCTGAGCCTCGGGGTGATCCACCCACAAACAATAATCTGGATTATTCAGCAGCGAATTGCTCTGCCCACAGCTGAGACACCTCACTACTGTGAAGGGAGTCTGGCCTTTTTTTCCTTAGAAGACAAAATCAACAAAAATAAGGTTAGTGATTCAAACTGACATAAAATTTATTGTTGAAAAGCAAACATAAACAAGCGAGCTACATTTAGTATGCAATGTAAGGTAACATGGGGAAACAGCAGAAAGTGGCAAACTTACGTCGTCGCTGTCTTGTTGTAGCTGTTACACCGGGGACGAGCAGCGAGCAGCACTTCTTGCATATTGTTCTCTTCACTGATGGGTCTCTGCAATACAATTAATCATGAGCCGACACTGAATCTGTATGCATGTCTTCAGAGATGCGACTTCATTAAAGAGTAAGGCTGGCAGCAAATGTTCTTCTTACTGTCGACCGCTCACGTCAGAAGACCAAAACCAACATGATGCCTGTGGAGATTCTCTTTTATCAAGGTCAGTGTACCCAAAGGGCGATGAATTCAAATCAGCTGGACTTTCTGGAAGATGTTTCACCTCTCATCCTAACAGTTCAGTCCACTCTCATGTGCGCCGAGCTGTTTCAAAGATGGTTGTTAGGTCAATGAAAAGAAAAGAGCGCTCCAGGCTGAGTCTCCTTAGGAGTTGATGAACTGTGCCTCCTGTTTTGGGGGTCATGTGAGGTCAAGTTGGAAAGTCTCCTGGGAAGAAATGACTGTCCTTTCATCCCTTCCCAGGAGGACAGTACACCCCACAGAGGTTAGCTACCTGGGTTTCACAAGAGTTCCATCAGAACTGTGGAAATCTTTCAGGTAACAGGTGAAATTCAACAAGTCCAGTTAAGTTTGATTCAAAGCCCTTTGAAAACCACAATGTGTCTGTCCATTAATTGATACTTTCTGATTTACTTACCTGTCTGTCTTATTCTCAAGCCCGCTGGTTCCTACTTATCCTTTTATGCAGGTCACAAATATATGGTTTGGGTTCCAATAAAATGTGACACAAAAGAAACTACAGTACCCATATTGATTGTAATGGAGTGACGCATCGTTCCCATTTCTGCCTTCAAACTCCAACTCAAAACACACAAACGCCTCAGGGTGACGCTGAGATAAGATTTAACTTACTGCCTGAGAACTAAACGTCTCGCAATGGTCTTCTGTGTGAAGGAGTAGAACCGAGCCAGCTCCACGTTCTCCGGGTTCTGAGATAAAACGCAATGAGCAGCCTGTGGGGGGATACAAACAGGGTTTGTATGTTCAGTTGATAACCGCTGAGCGAGGTGGCAACTGGTTAGCATGTTAGCCACGTGATTAGCTATTAGCTGGAAACGTACTGTTCCCCAGATCCCCTACCTGATACAGGTAGTTCAGTCTTTGGTATGCTTCTTTGTCCTTCAGCTGTTGTGCCATTACACATACAGGTCTGGGAGAAACAGACTCTGGCTGTCGTCTTCTTTTTACTCTTTTATCCTTCTTGTTTACTGCGAACTACATCAGCCTGAGCTTAGCCAGGGGCAGCAGCTGTTACACTTCCGGGTCACCCCTCCATAATAAAAACGTCCAAGAAAAGTATTGAAAATAAAGTAAAACAGTTAACATACAACACGTACATATCTGATAATAAATAAAAGTAAGAAAAGAAAAAGAAAGCAAACGTTGCACTTGAAACATACAGTGTGGATACGTCTGGTTGTCGATGCTCTACTGCACTGCTTTTACCAGTCTTGTCTTTTCTTATTGGTTTGACTCAGTGTGACTTCAGAAAAAAAGGTTTTATGACTGCACACCAATCACTTTCACACCCAAATCACAAAAGCAAGAACAGTTGCATTTATTTCGAGTGCGCAGACAAAATTGTTAGTCGACCAGAAGAGAAAAAGAAACAAATTCAACAAATTGTCTTTACCAGCCTTCGACAGCTAACCAGTATGATATGGCCACTATTTTTTCTTTTTGTCAAACTAATTATTAAGTACACAATATACACATGGGGAAAAGCGCATTTGTTTAGTCCAGAAGAACACAAAGGACAGAGTTCAACATACAATACTCATTTTTAATAACAACAATAAAGAAGAAAGTATAAACCCTGTCAATCTAACATTTTAATTTGCCTGTAAGGTGCACCTCTGGTATCAGGAGTCTAATGGTACAGGGGAAGAACTGGTACAGTAGGTCGGTCAGGTGTGGCAATCGAAGAACAACACAGTCACAGGACATGTTCATCACGATGAATGCACTGAAATGTTTCCTATAAAATCGGTGAGAGAAAATGTCCATAAAATGCAGGTCGATGTGGAAATAGCAAGAGTGTTCATTTAAGAAGACCCATTACATAACAAGTAGGGGGACAAATATGAAATTCAAGTATCAAAATAACTAAGACACTGACAAGCTGAAAAGGTAAATTACAAAGGTAGTAAAAATCATGGGAAAAGAGACATTGACACAATCAACAATACATTAGGCAATATTTTGCATTTGTTTAAGGCAGTTGATTAAAAAAAAAAAAAAAAAAAAACCTAAACAGAACTAGGCATCTTCTTCATTCCAAGTTAAATACAAGCCTAGCCCTAACTTGCCACCAGGAGATTTGTTGTACAAAACAACTACGACTGACTCTAAGCACTTTAGTTTGACTTGTCTTCTGACATCTGAGTGAGAATAGAGTTCATATGGACAGCGGTGGGGTTGTGCTCTAGATTTTTTGGTCTTCTTCACAGTGAGGTTTGTCAGGGCTTTTAAGGCTGGTGCATCAAGAGTAGCAAGTCACTCTCAGCCTATTGTCTGGCACGAAATCTAAATGGTTGGCACATATCTGTGCACAGCATGGGAAGGCAGGGTAGTGAGTTTCATCGGCTAACGATTGCCCTTCATGGCCTCCTTGGCTGCAAGGATTAGAGGTGTGAGACTTGAGAGGGGCTTCGCCAGCTTCAGGAACGGATGCTGCACGACAGGATGTGAATAAACAAAAGAGAAGAGGTAAAAAGAGTAAGTGTTCATGTGAACGAACCACTGAAGAGAGCAATGAAAAAGAAATCCAACAACAGGAAAAGTAATTAACCTGCAGCAGCTCTTTGCCTCCACCTCTTTTCTCTACATCCATTTCCAGGCAACGGTTGAGGAAATCTCTGAAAACTGGAGACAGCTTCTCAGGATTCTGAAGCTCGGGTGTGCCGTTCGTGGCAATCAGGTATAACGCCTGCCAAAGGGAAAGAGATGAGAGAAAAATAAACGGAAAGAGCCGTGAAATCCAGGAAACGAAAGTAATTCAGTCTGCCTACAGCGAATCAGGTCAAACTGGTAAGATGAGAACATTTAAAAAGTCTGCTCAGCCACAAAAATATAACAAGGAAAAACTTTACCATTTTCTTACCCAGCATTCACACATGTACCTTAAGACCCTACCCTAGTTTAATAACAGCCGAGTCATCTGACTTTACAAAAACCAACAACATACTGTACGTGCTACCAGATATGTTGTCTCAAAAAGTTGGCAATCATCCACTAAAAAGTAAAAAGTTGCATGATTCAGTGGACTCACAGACAGAATGCAACCACACAGAGTGTACGCCAGTTGAATATTAAAAAGAAAAAGAAAAAGCAGACAATAGTACAGGAAAAGACACTTGACAGAAATATTTCGGTCTTGGCGAATTCAGAGAAAAACAACCAGTCAATGCTCAGCTCATTCCTTGCAGAGGAGAGAGAGACAAACACTCATGAGACTCATGAGTGTTTGTCTCTCTTTTGTGTTGACTCATGAGAGCGTATTGGACTGCAGTTGTTCAGCTACGCTCAGGTCTGACACAAATAAACCAATTGATCCCATCAGAAACCGATCATCCCCATATTACTTCATCGGGAGACGTCCGGTCAATTTAAGTGCTGGAAAACGAACAACGCGTCACGTGACCAAAAGTAAAAACGGATAACACGACGTCGCCGCCGCGTCTCATCGCGCCGAGGAGTGAAAACGCTCTCTACTCACGCGTAGTGGGTTCTCGTTCAGGTAGGGAGGCTCTCCTTCAACCATCTCAATGGCCATGATGCCCAGAGACCAAATGTCTACTTTAGGTCCGTAAGCCTTCCTGGTCACCACCTCAGGCGCCATCCAGTAAGGCGTGCCTACCATGGTGCTGCGCTTGCTCTGCTCTGGAGTGATCTGGGCACAGAAGCCAAAATCGGCTGCGGGGAGAGGTGGAGAAGAGTAAATACATAACGACGGCGAAAGGACGCAGCAGTGCGAGTCAATCAGGCGTACAGGACTTACTCAGTTTGACCGAGCCGTCCATCCCGAGTAGCACGTTGTCACTTTTGATGTCTCTGTGGATGACTTGGTTCGCGTGTAGGAAGTCCAATGCTTGTAAACACTGGCGATATGGAGGCGGGGAAAAGTCGGTGAGCATTTTTTTGCAGGGGTTAAGTTAAGATTTCTTGCGCGTGTCCCTCGCTGTAAAGAGCAGAGTTTACCTCTCGGCACACAGCAGCTATCTGGGCCTCATCCATGCAGGTCTCTGTAACCACATCTGTCAGCGAGCCACCGGCCAGATACTCCATCACCACAAACAGCTCCTCCCCCATCAGGAAACTGACACACACGAACATATAGCGTGAAGAATTCAAGCGGGAGACGTTCAACGTCGAATCCCACCATTCTTTTGTGCTCTTACATTTTCCAAAAAGCTGTCAGGCTCCAGGTCTGCTTTCACTCTTACCTGTCTAAAAAGTTGACGATGTTGGGGTTCTTCAACTCCTTCATCACTAGAATCTCGTTGATGATCAGCTCCTTCTTCGGCTGCTTTTGCAGGTTGATCTGTTTGATGGCGACCTGTAGACATGCAGTATAAGAGACCACTTATTTAGCATGGCCAATATTCTTAAATGTCAATCTGCTATCGAACATGGAAACTTTCCCTTTGCCTTGAATAAAACTGTAGAGTGTGCATACTTTAAATTGTCTGCCTTCTCCAATTCTTCCTGGATGTATAGTAAAGCACTTCTTGGGTATTTACTGTATTAAAAGTTGCTTATATGAATGCAGTTTTAATTCTAAACAATCAATTGTGTCCCTGGTTAGTGTTACAGTCTCCACATCTCCTCAATCGTCACTACTTACCTCCTGTCCCGTGGCAACATCAATGGCTGTGAATACTGTTCCCGATGCCCTGTCAGAAGAACCAGACCAACGGTTTCACTTCAGTTCATGTTTGAACAGACGACCAACTCAAATTATTGTGCAAATCTGTTACAGACATACACGGTACATACGGTGTCACATTTGCACTCAAACACTTGCAAATGCAAAACAGTTGGGCCACAGTGGAGGTGTGACATGACACTATGTTTCTGTGCAGTGCACAAAAACTGAGCGCAACCCTGCTCAATACCACTAAACTAATCCTGTCCTGTCCACTTGATACAATTTCTTTTTTAAAGCCCAAGAAAAAAGGCATCAATAAAATATTGGAATGTTTGAACTATAATGAAAGGTCCATAATAAAGAGCCTGCTGCAGCAAAGTACACCCATTTGATTGTATGATTTTTGCCGTTGTGTCCGGGATCACTATTGGAAAATTCCTCTCCCGTCGAGCGTCTCGAGACTGGGCGCCGTATTCTCATTCAGTATTTCGGCATTCCCGGTCTGTAAAAGTCATCTCCGCGACACCTTTTGCACTCATGCGGCTCCGTGTCCACACACTCGCAACTCCACGTCTCACAGTCGACACCGTGCAGAAGTTTGGCAAAGTTTAATCTTTGAGTTGTGCGAGGAATGTTTTTTCTTTGGACACAGTCCAAAGAGGTTGACACCATGCAATGTCCTTCGCACCAGTTTCCACAGATAATCCTCGTGCCAAGTCAGAAGTTTACGTAGGTAGCAAATTATGTGTGATGTCATTTTTCGAGGAGGGTCATTACACATTACGTTATTGGTAGTAGGACTTTTTCTTACACCTCTTAACCACTGCTCTCTCACAAAGCTGGTTTCCATCTTGTACAAGAACTGACTTGTATCCACTTGCTGCATTTTGGTAAAATTTATACCAAATTCAGCTAAAAGTTTCAAGGCAAATTGAAATTTCCAGATTACCACATTTTAGGGGGCCTGACAACAGTCAGTAAAGAGCTCACTGTGTTTGGAAGCAACTCCCTTTTGCTGAGACAATAAAAGGCTTTGACATTATTTTGACAGCAAAGAAAAGTACACAAATAAGCTTTTCTAAACTAACACATGTTCAACGGACAACAGGTGGGTCTGCACTCACCCCTGACCGATTTTTTCATATCTGGTGTACTTCTTCTTGGGATCTCCAATGCTGACTATGGTTCCTGTAAACCACAAACAATCACATGGGGAATATAGGTTAATGGCAAATAAATGTGCCAGGAGGCATTTTAACTGCTGTATTGCTGTTTCAGCAGCTTTATGAGATTAATGATATTTACTCAGTTTGTCCATGATCTCCTCGTCAGACATCTTGCCCTTCTTTTTCTGCCTGTCTGCTGCCTTGGAGGCAACATCTCCGTCCGGACACGTGCTCGGAGCCGGGATGGGGTCGATGACAGAGCGAGTATACACCTGCGCAACACATCCATAACCCAAGGCAAATTAAAACATAAGTAAACGTGAAAGCACCAAAACATCAACATCACTGGTGTCGACTCGTAGCGGGTCGCTCACGCTCTTTGTGTGTTCTGGTCGTGGCGCCACAACAGGAGGAGGAGTTTCATCATCGTCATCATCGTCGATGTCTTTGATATTCGGAGATGAGGGTTCAGTGCCTTTTTTGACGGGCTAAGTCAGAATGAAAGGAAAAGTTAGTACTCTTTCTAAGACAAAACATACAAATAAAACGGCATTTGCTTTACAAAAGTCTTGAAAATACTTACAGACTGAGGCCCTGGAGTGAATGCGTCTTTTTCTGTGAATGAAAAAAAAGGTTTTTCTTTAAAAAAAAAAAAAAAAAAAAATTTATAATGTTTTTTTACCAACATAACGTCAGAGATTAAACTAGGTGTGCTCAAAGGGTTTTAGTTCATGGTTAAGACATGCCTGTATTTATGAACCATTTTGACAGTTTAGTCACTGTATTACTATAGGGAGGTAATATTGACCAAATTCCTCTCAACAAAAGGGAAAATAGGAATTTTAAGCAATAATTAATATGTATCTGCAGAAGTGGGAGTCTTGTTTATAGTTTATAGTTTTTAGTGGCGTAACCTCGCAACTAATTCCTTCCAGTGAAGAAAAAAACTGAACTGAACAACTTAACGTCATTTCATAATACAATATAGGGAAAGGAATAGAACTTAAATCCACTATCAAACTCAGCGTCTCACCAGAAGAAGAGAAGCTGAGGTACTTCTGACGACCGTTGCCCGTGGAGTCATAGAACTTAAGAACGTCAAGCACAGCCTGCGGATTTTTCTTCTGCTCTGACTTGGTGATGTTTGAGGTCTGGAGTAGTCGAGCCCATTGCTCCGGCATACCCTGTGTATGACAAACACGTTGCAAAATGTCAATCAAAATGTTGCCGACCGAGATGTGTTGCAAGTTGCAAAACGCGTGAGTTGGAGGGAAGAAAAAAAAATACACGTGAGAATGTGACAACAGTTAAAACTCACGGTGAACTCCCCTGTGACAGCATCA
This sequence comes from Psettodes erumei, assembly GCA_016785225.1. NCBI lineage: Eukaryota > Metazoa > Chordata > Actinopteri > Pleuronectiformes > Psettodidae > Psettodes > Psettodes erumei. The sequence goes on along the minus strand of JAFBJZ010000864.1, from coordinate 706,877 downwards.
AACCCAACGTGTATGGTGTGTTCAAAATCCGAAGGCGGTGAGATCTCTGGTCGCTCTTTGTCTTTGTCTTTCTTTCTGCCACCTGAAAGAAAATAATGCTTACTGAAATTACCAATGATGACCCTGAGACTGATTAAAAAAAAACCACTAGAACAACTTCACATTTAGACATTTTTCTCTACATGGTGCCAAACACTTGGTCTCACCTTTTTCAGCACCAGAGAAGATTGAGATGATCTTGTTTCGAGGTTTCCTCTCCTCAGGCACAGAAGGCAGCGGTTTAGAACTGTGGTTGGCTGAGAGTGAGTCTTTGCCAGAGCTGGTGCTGAAGATGGTGCTGCTCATTCTGACCGGGGGGGCAGGGGGTTTATCCTCAGGGTCTCCGTTGTCACACATTGCGAGAAGGCTTTGGCGAACCGCACTGGGCGAACGGGGCAGGGGAACGCAACGGGCGAGGATGGAGAGGGCGGCAAACAGAGAGGGAGCGAGGCGGCGCTCACATCAGCATGAGGCACGGGCGTGCTCATGCACTACAGGAGGATGTGCCAAAGATGACAGCGCAAGAGACAGGAAGCACCAGGCTGCACCTGGAGGAAAACCAGACATTTATGAGACCATAATGTAATAAAGGTACAAATAGAGCAGGGTGAGAAATAATTAAGAACTACTTCCTACTAGAATACAATATGAATATCTGGGATGGTTTCCAGTGTCTGAGAGACACTAGTGTGCGTACAGATACGTATACCATAAATGGACAAGATGGGGGCTGAATTGAGGCGTACAGCTTGGAAAGGATTGTACCAACAATCTAATGATTTTATTCTATGACGAATGATTTATATTCTTTTTAAACCACGTTTCTTTACTTTGTTTTGTATGTAATTTATTTTATGCGACGTCTTTCCTTTTACATGGTCTGCAATAAAGTCTGATCGAATGATCAACAGTGTTGGTGACAGCAGACTTCTCATTAAAGTTGAGGGAGACACAGCAAAAATAGTAAACACAGCTCATTATGAAGCAACTTTGCCTCCTCCGACACCAAAATTTACTAGTCTGAGAAAAGTTGACATCATTTTTTTTAACTACGTAGCGTCAGATTTGTCGTTTGTCGTGTCTGGAGAAGACTAAAAGGGGAGAAGAGGAGATAAAAGAATACACGCTGCTCTTCTCCCGGTTCCTTTCATACAGAAATGATAGGCTGGCACTTCTTATGTATTCAAATATTTCCACATGTTTACCATAACCCACTGATGTCCCATAGAGCGGTATTACTTCTCTAATGCCTAATCAAAAGTGCCCTTCTATTCGGTAGCAACAGGGGCGGCTAGCGAGCTAACGCTAGCATTAACCACTTGGCCAACAAGTGTGCTAGCTGTACGCTACCGTTAGCATGATACGCTACACTAGCATTTTCAATCACTATACAAGAGCGTTTAGCGTTCAGCTACCGCTATCTAGTCAGACCAAAGTTACGGGCTTCCACCCCAAGAAATCGTCATCGCCCAGATGTGGCTTAGACAACACTAAAGATGATGCAAAGTATCAAACTAGCCACTGCAGATGTGTCTAGTTTGTAGATTATTGGCAGGCTAACGAAGGCGAAGCAGAAGCAGCGGAGCTCACCGGAGATTTCCACACCAGTTAAACTTGAATAGAACTTGACTCCCGTGCGATCCTCGACCGTCTGCGAAACGGCTGTAAATCCGTTAAAAGTACTTCATCTGTAACACTGGGTCTTGATGGTACACGCCGCGTACAAATAATAATAAAATGTGACTACAACTATTTACAATTCAACTTTTCTTCTGCCTTTTCGGCCCTTGGATAATTCCGCTATGGCGAAGGGGAAGCGGAACTACCGACCCAGCCCTAGCCTGCTCGCTGAACGTTTCAAATGAATGGTGTGTGAAGTTTGTCTGCTAACTGAATCCAAAAATTATAGCCCGTGTGCAGATCTGCGCTGCTCATACTGTACAAACAACGCTAATGCTAGACTAGTAATACTACAAGCGAGAAACATGTTGAAACTTAGGAAACTGGAAGTTAGACGTTGAATTAAGTCGAAAAGCATTTTAGGTAATGTAGTTCAACATTTACAGTGCGTGAACGAGAGACTGATTAAAATTCACTTTTATCTGGGGGATAAAGACATGGCAACCCTGAATCTGCTGAAGGACCTTTGAGCCGTTTCTGCAAACTGGACTGGGAAATATTTTAATTCAATCATGGCCTATCAACACAGTGAAGAATTCTTTTTTAAAAAATCATTGTACACGCAGTTATTGCATAAATCAAAATCGTACAGTGGCAGATTTCTCACAGTGTGATCTCTTGACATAGAGACAGCTCAAATGGGGTCATGTTATATCATCCGGATCAATGTAATATCAGTGAAACGTCGTTTGTCTTGCCCATATATGGTATGGATATTTGAAAAAGACTCAAGTTGCATATCTGAAAGTATAAATTACTGATATTTACTTTCTATATCATCCTTTGTTCTCATGTTGCTGATTGCGACATCTGACCTGGATTAGAGCAAACTTAAAAAGAAAGAAAACACTGTCATTATTAATGCAAATTCACAAATAATAAATTAATAGATTTTTAAAGTTATAGTTATAGGACTGGAAATCAAATATCCTTATCTTATAACCAGCCCTAATATGTACTACAGTTTATGATGCTATTACATCTTATAATTTGACATTTTGTTTTGACACAACATAGGTAGGGCAGAATAGAACAAAACTTCATTGTCAACATACAGTAAGATCGGACATTGTCTTCAGTTTGCCATGACAAAAAATCATGACAGAACACACAAAACAGCAACTTAAAACAGCAAATCTTAATTTTTTATTATTTTGAGTTTAAAAAATTGTTTGCAGAGCCTCAGTGAAGATGATTGGTGGTTGAGTTGTTTGAAAGTGAATCAATATACAAATCTCATCTTCCAGTATGCCCTGGGTTATATTGCTCTTTTTGAGCCAATATTATAATGGGAGGAAATCTCACACAAGCAGAGGACTAACAAAACAGACATGTTTACTTGCAGTAACTGAGGCCCATATCAACAAACAGGTTAACTCGGTTATCTGCTTTACTTTGCAGAGTAAAACCTGGAACCTCTTCAACTATGAAATCTGTTCTGTTAGTATAACTTCAGAAAATGAGATGTTCAAGGCATTTCCTGTTTTAAATTATTCATACACACCTGACTTTTTCTATCTGTGTGGTGCTATTTCTATAGTCTTTTGATGTTGTATGTTAAAAATGTTTTATCATAATGACACCAGTATTAAACAAAACTGTACAATTATAAGCTTATCAATTGTTTAGCACAATGTATGCTGTCTGTCACTAAATAATTTGATGTTTCCACATGTATTTTGCCAGTGCCAAACAGCAGATCATTGTGACTAGAAGAGTTCCACTGCATACAGGTATCACCAAAGACCCGTCACCGACTGGGAACTGTAAACTCACGGGGCCATGCTCCTAAAGGATACAAGTTATTTTTGGAGAGAAGAAAGGAAAAGGAGCACAAATAATTAGTATGATAAAAAAAACAACTTTCCAATATTTCCAATCAAAATTTTGAGATTTACAGAAAAGCACCTGCTGATGCTGGATTTTGACCCATGGACACATGCTTGAATTGTCGACAGTGCAGGGTTCATCTACAACAGTGTGAGGCTCCAAGTTGTTGAGCTGCAGACCTAAAAGGAAGAAAGGCTCTAATCAGAAAGATAATCAGGTATTCTAACATTGCTGTCAAATTATCAGAATTGTCTACAAAGGATTTGCATCAATCATTGTTGATGAAAGCTTCACAGCACAGTGTGAGGGAGCCAATATACTGGTTTCCCAGCTGTACACATAGGGGCTAAATGAGAAACATTTTGGTTACTTGTTTCTAAGAAAAGAGACAAATATGGCCACAGTGTAAAGATGATCCATTTACATTTTTCAGGCCACAGCAGCAGCTCTGGAGGGTGTATGTCCACAGATGTAAATGTTTTCCCATCAGAGGAGGGCTCATGGTAACGGCCATGTATTGGAATTGTTACTTTTATCAGTCTGGGAGTTGGAACATCAGCGGTGGGATACACATAGGTGACGAATCCTGAAGTCTTGTGTGCAGGTGCCTCTAGGTCGATAGTTGAATCTAGTAATATCTTGCAAAGGCAAATATAGAAATAATTAAAGAAAGAAATACATAAATACATACATACATGCATTGTAAATGTGATTAGTCATATATACATTTGAGCAAATACACATTACTATATTCCTGTTGAATTGCATGGTATTAATCTTTACATATCAGTGTCACCTGCCAATGATTTTGATCTCTCAGGGACACAACTTCATATGGATCAATGTAGACACCTCTGGGCCATCTATAAACCAGCAGAACTCTGACACCACTGGGCACATCAGCGCTGAGCTCAACAGTGGTTATTACCTCCCTAAAGAATGAAAAAGAACAAGAAAACAGTCGCTCATTTCAATCATAATAAGCCTCTAAGGTTCTTCTACCAGTAATGAATCTACGAAGCCAATACCTGTGGAAACCCTTTTTACCAATCTCCAGTGACACAGATGTGGATTCAAGCCACTGCTTCAGGAGAACACAATCGTTCTCATTCTTCGCATCTGAAACAAATGTGCAGGTTGCACTTATTAAGACCAGACAGATGGAGAATAGACAGAGCAGATTTTTTTTACTTTTTTCATTACAAGTGTAATAATGCATTTATGTTGAATCTTAGAGTTTTGCTCATTTGAATTGAATTAGATGAGTCTGCAGGAAAAGTAGGTTTATGGGAAACAGTCACATACAAAAGCTAAATCTGAAAATAACATAATATAAAAAATGCAAGGTTTTTGGATAGGGAAAAATTAAGGTTGATCATCCGACCGCGTACTCATCATTGGAAGGAAAAAGTGAGTTTTGATTTAACAACAAAGTCATTATTTTTCATTAAAGAGACTAATTGTGAACGTAATCCTTAATGTCATTCTGTACTTTCTGTACTACTTCTGAAGAGACTGATTTCCCCTCTTCACCGTATTAACCTAAACCTGCCAAACACTTAACCAAAACTGAGTTCAAAGTACATCGAAATCTAATCAATAATTTTCGGTTTTATCTGTGAAATGTAATAACATACCGTACCATTTTCGATCGATGAATTACATGTAACTAAACAGATCAACACAAAGAGCGATATGAAATACATCAAAATGGTAGTAAAAGGCTTCAATAATCTCTCTAGTGCCTACTTATATCATAAAGCTCGCTTCAACTATAATTGCAACTACAATATGCTCGCTTTTTGAATGTTTACGGAAATGGATCGTGACGGACCCACTTGTAGTTCACGGAAAGCTGCAACTGTGCCTGACTAGAAATACAAAAAAGTCATCGTGGAAATGCGCTGAGACAGCCATCAATCATTATTCCTGATATTTATTTAATGTATTATTAGTTTAAAAAAAGGCCATTCAAAGTAAATAATGGTGAAAAGTTAAAGTTATTACTATAATTTTTGACAGGCTTATTTAAGACTGAAATGTTTGACATCGACTAACGTCAGAGACGTTAAAGTAAATTAAAGCACACAGGCGACGTTTTGTCTTTGAAGCCGCCGATTTAAGATAATTCCTCACTGTAGATTTACTTGTCAAATTGCTAGATCAAGTTTTAACTATTACTGCTAACCTTCTTTAGTCTTTTACCGCTGAACCGCAAGCGCAGAGCAGACCAGTTGAAACTGGGTTTGTTGGAGACATAAACAGAAGATGCTTTTCGAAGCCAAGCGATGTGGCGTGCAGTTCTCTCCTCCATCGATAGTTTTAATTTACCGACACACGGAAACCAAAAAGGTGCGAAAAAGAATAATACCTGTGCGGAGCTTCTCAAAGTATTCTGGTAAGGCGAGATGATTATTTAGCGACCTACACATACAATATCAGCAGAAATTTCGAAGTCCAATATAATACATTTAGAGGATATAAGAATAGATGTAGACATTGGCATGCCTCCCACCCTACTCCAAGGCTCCAGATTTACTGTTTGGTAGTTACTCTGTAGTAATCTGATGGACTGCAGCTCCATGGGAATATGCACCACTGCAGCCACATAAATTGTAAGGAATATTGGATGTGTATATGTATAATATATGTATTGTCAGGGGCCTTGCAGCAAAAGTTGTATTATTTGAATTCATATTACACTTAAATGGTGCATATTCCTAAATAATGTTGTGCCTGATCAAATTATAACAGACCTGCTAGACTAACTGGAAACTGTGTGGCAGCAGGCCAAGGAATGCATAGATAATGCCCATTAAGTGAGAGGAAGATGCGTTTTCTTACACAGCATAGTTTGAAACCTTGGGGCCTTCTGTCCTTAATCCTCAGACTGTAGCATGGCTGCTGAAAGGCTGAAGAACCACCCTCGGCACAGGGACTACCTGGAAGACGTGTCTCAGAGCCAGCTGGAGAAGCTTCACATCATCCTGCGAGATCACATGCAGGGTTTCAGCCTGGAGCACAGCCTGGCCTCATTCTGCCTGGACCCCGACGAAGACCTGAACAAATTGGACGATGAGGAGCTGGCTCGCAAGAAGGGCCGAATGGACGAACTGTTTGAGAAGAACCGCAGGCACAAAGACGATCCTGGCTTTGTCTATGACCTGGAGGTGGACTTCAGCAAGCGCACCCAAGAAAAGTGCAGCTGGGATGAGGAGTCTGATGATGAATTTTAAAACTCTGTTTCCAATCTTGCTTATTCTTACAGTGTCATTTGATCCAAATAACAGAAGACAGTTGTTTCCCCTCCTGCCAACCACTTGTGGTATGTCACTAATTTTGAGCTCTCCGTTGTTCAATCCAGGAAAATGGCAAAAAAAGTAACAGGGAGATGGCAGCAGTCTCACAATCAGTCTACATGGTTGGACCCTGTGAATGCCCTGTGGTCATTTAACACACGTATCATGTTCCATTTCAAACTGCTACAAAGGAAATTACACATGAATCATAGTGAATATTTATTTTGTATAAAATACTGAATTTTACAAAATACAAAGACTTTGGCTCTTTTATTTGTGGCTTACACCTAAACGAGTGATATTCACAGTCGAATATGAAAGAAGATGCTAAAATATCATTAAATAAAATTTGTGTTTTCACCGATAAGTAAGGAATACAACAAATATATCTTTGGAAAAAAAACAGTGTCCACAAAATATTGTCTCATATCATACAAAATATATAGATATATATGTATATATTTCCATATATGGTTTGAAGTGATGTACTATGGCCAAGTTTTAGATGAGATAAACTACATTATAAAACCAAGCCTGCAGTATCAAACCTCTTCAGGGGAAAATTTCTTTCAAAGTGCTTAAATACCTCATTCAGTTGACAAGAGACACTGACTGACTGACCATTAGTACCACAATACATTCAGAGATGTCTCAGTTTTTTGAAAATCAGCAAAAAAAAAAATTACATTGCTTTGCTTGTTTGGTTTAAGCTAATCAAAACATTATTATTTTTTAACATCGGTATCATTTGCAGTCATTTATGCAGTGTTAAGGAGGTAGTAATTGAAAATCTGACACATACTTCCTTTTTACCACCATTATCTGGGTGGATTAAGCTGTTTAAAACGTATTCTCAGCAGGCTATTCATGTTTTTAAAAAATAGTTCTTTATAAAATTATTATTTCAAGTATTCTAAAGCCACAATCCAGGATTTTTCAGTATGTTAGTAATGACAATATATATATATGTATACACACATAGTATATGACTTGAGGAGAAAGACTTTGATTGGCAATAACTTGTGCAATTTAAACTACACCATACGGGCCAATTTACCAAGAGAACACAAATAATGTAAAGGTGATTTGGTAATTTAAAACCTAATGGAAATCCAATGGTACAAACAAAGTAAAGCCAGTAGAGGGGGGGGGATACCACAAGTGTATATATACTCTAAATCCAGATTAGGCCTTTGAAAAAAAAACACAAAAATGACCCACCATTTCTAGGGAGAGCAATAGGAATTGAAATATATATATATATATAAACATTATTAAACTACACCAAAAAATACGTACATTATTGTTGAAGTATTTCTGAAAATAAAAGATCTCATTTTTTCTTCCTGTCTTGGGTGCATCTCGGACAAAACCTGAGAGATTTGAGGGAGACGAGGGAAAAAGATGTTAAAGACACAAAGGACAACCAGCTGTATCTGTACCATCTGTATCAAAGTGACGAGCAATTCAATACTGCACGTTTGCACAAACAACTCTAGGTCAACATCCTATGAACTTCTTAAAAGGGCTCTCACCATTTTCCTTTGGGTTTCGTGGCGAGATCAACACAAGCAAAATGAAACCACTCAATTGGACACTGAGAACAAAAATGAAAGACAATGTCAAGGCTTTTAAATCTCTAACCAAAATATAAAGAAATATGCAGAAGAATAATAAGTACGCAGAAACTCACATCTGGGTTATCGCATCCGATCATCTCCCCATACGACACCTGATGGCACAGGCAGTACGTGGGCTCATTGGGATCGACTGGCATGTCCAAAACGTCTGATGGCTGCATAGGCAGGAGAGCGTCACTCACGTCTGGGCTGAAAGACCAACATTACACATACAGCAGGATTGTAATTAAACATGATTAAACTAGGTTTAAAATGATTAAGTCACTGTCGGCCTGTATAAACACTGGGTGTGTGAGTAATACAGGGTTTTAAGGTCTGATAAAAATATGTTGTACAGATTCTGGAAGCTGACACTGAGTAAACCCTTGGCCTGAGCCACCCACCAGCACCATTACCTGTTTTTGATCTTTTTCTTTCTGGGAGAATCTTCATCAGAGCCTTTCCTCCCTCGTCCCCTGGATCCACGTTTCTCTCTCAGCCCCCTGGAATCACCTTCTATGGGAAATATTTACATGTATAGATGTGCATGCATCTGTCTCGCAATGACTTATGATGAAACCTTTCAATTCCCAACTTACTTTTCAGTACTCTTCCCTCTGTGCTTTCGTAGCCGCTCACTTCCAGTTTCTCCTTGAGCTCATTCTCAAACCGCGCCAGATCTGCATCCAGTCTGCGGATGTGTTTGTCCACCTACGGTGAAAGGATTTCATGTAGATTAGAATCCAACAGTGTGTTTCTTATACTTTCAATTCAGAAAAATACTTATACTTAACACATTGACAGTGCACAACCATGTGACCAAATACCAGTGGTCAGACTGACCATTTCGTATGTCTGCATAGCAAGCTGGACTTTGTCATCGCTGAACTCTTTGCACTTGCTGTAGGCATTTTGGATCTTCTGCAGATGTTCCACTCTCTGCTCTGAGGCCAGGTTCTTCACATTCGTTATGTACTCTTCAGCCAGTTTGTCAATCTCTCCTTTCTTTTCTGCGCAACAATATGATTATTACAGTGCTGGGAAATGATGGAATAAATACTTTTAAGTCTGGTTATTTACCTCAGAAAAGTACTTTTAAAAAAAGATACCAATGCTAATAGTTACTGTATTACCCCACATCCAGACATTTTGACATGTCATAACACCAGGGTCCTGATTTTGTACATTCAGGCCTGGTTTATTAGGACGGTTTAAGGAACTAATCTTATTACTTAGACCTGTGTTTTTATTTCAGGGTCAAATCACCAAACTTCACGAAATAGTAAAAATCATAAAGATGTTAGTCAAGATGCTGATCATGCTTTGTATAACAGCAACATTGTGAGATTAAATTGTCACCTTCAGTCCTGTTGTCCAAGTCTCGCATCAATGTAAAATTTCTCTGTAGTTCACATGGTAGGTTTTCAATGCCTATGGAAGAGATTGCCATTAAGATGAGGATAATGATGACGTTCACTCGGCTTCTTTAAACAAGCAGTTATTCTATGACAATCATACTAAACTGTGTGACCACAACCACCCAATGTTGCAGTGTTTCATTGTTATTAAGGTAAGGTTGAGTCTTTGCTGCTCAGAAACACAGAAGTAAATGAACAAAGCCATTAATGCAAATAATAGGATGGAGACTATTGTGAGATTCATTGCAAACTGTTAATCATCAATTACACAAGAAAAATCCAATTGTCATGCATTAATGAGAATCATTAAAACTTAGAATATAATGTATATTTCTGTACTACATATAAAAACTTAAATCGTCTTAGTTTTAAAGATGGGATTTTCTTGAGGTTCTTTGCAAATATATTTTCCACCAATTATATGTAACATTTGGTTTACTGCTCTGCTTTAAAATATGTATATTAAAGTCATATGCTGAGTTCAAGATCTTATCACGGCTCTAGGATAATTGTGCAAGTAACGCTAAACGTGCCGTTGTGTTAATACACTATGCATTATACTGGGCACATATAAAGGAGAGGGGGTACCACGGCGAGTTCACAGTGTAAGTTTGTTGCATTACGAAGAGACGCGCACACATCCCGCCCCGGCGCGTAAATGGTTACGGTTAGCAACAGGTTGCAAAATGCAAGGTGTCTGCTATCCTTGAGCAAACACAAATGCTGACAAAAACGGACACGCTTTTTCAAAGTTGAGAATGACGCTCGCATGTTAAACAACCGTATACAACGACTGCTGTTTCCTCAATCGTAACGTTATTAATGTGACAGAACACTAAACTGACACCGACTGCTAACTAATTACGAACACTTCACTCTGATACTATGTGACATTGGTCCAGCTAATGTTTACATAGCCGCAGAGTGACTGTAGCACCGTACGCGAAGAATCGGCCCAACTTTATTCCACCGAAAACTATTTCACGATGCTAATATATTAGCTAGCGAGCTAACGTCCGAGATATAACAGCTACTTGCTAACGCACGGCAATGCTATCTGTCAGTCATCCGCCCAGTGAAAACGACTTCGATACTGTCAAACTAAACAACCCTAAAATAGACATAACATGTGGGAAATGTTGGTGCTAGTACACTGTATCCCAAGATACTCACTGTCAAGATAATGTTCCAAATATATAGCCGTCGCCATTTCAGGTTAGCTATTTAGCTTCTGCGTATTTCTGGTTAGCTCTCAAACTGTTGGCCGGAGAGCCGTTGGGTTTGTTTTGTATCCCTGGGTCGCCCGTCGGTCAGTGGGTTGGGGATAGTCGATTCAGTCTGCAGTGGCAGGCTTCTACAGGCGGGAATTAGTTGACGATCACCTTTGGAAACAGTCAGAACCGTTTTCCCTCCAGCACACATGCATTCCGAATCCGTACAGGATGCAACTTTTCTGCTTGTGTGAGCTTGTGACTCGCATGCGCAGCGGGTGGCGGTGACTCCAGCTGTTATGCACGAGTTTCATACTGATTTTACTCAGAACAGCACATTTATATTACAAATAAGCTTTCTTCCATATCCCAACTGCTGCAGTGCATACCGGATGAAACGTTACTTACACATGGATCTTCCACCATGTGAGACCAAAAAGAAGGAAGGAAATTTAACGAGCGCGCCCTCGCTGCGTTTGCTAGCACTTTCTAACGCCGTCAGCTGATCATTTACGTCACCCCCAGTCCAACAACATAGACTGAACATTCGTGAAGATGAGTCGTGGGCGGGGTTAACGGATACTTTCGACGACAAAATAACGGCGGCGTAGGAGCTGTGTCCTCTCGGTTTATCGGTCACGCTTTTTCACGCCAAGGAGGGCATCTCTCCTGTGTACACCTCACTTCCGTGTCTACTGTACCCTCACGAAAGATTTCGGCTTTTCTCCGAATTATCACGTAAGTAGCCACAGCACACGCTGACAATGTAAACGAATATAAACAAGCCGGACTTCACTTCATCTACTTCAGTGTATTAAGGGGTCATCGTGGTTGCACCGCGTTATTCAACACTTTCTCGCATTCCCTATTGTATTATTAAGAAATTAGGTAACCTATTCACAAATGGCCTGTATTTACCCGAAGCTAATGTAGGTCACCGTTAGGTGAGCTAGCTAGCGTGCCGCGAGAGCCACAAAAGACCAACTGATCAGCTCCAACAAGAAGCGAAAGTCCTGCTACTGTCATCTTCGTTAGCTTTTGCTAATGTTGTGATGAATAACCATATGGTGTCGATGTTTCTGCACTAAGTTGTAAAGTCAGAAGCCGCGATAAACTGTTGTAGTATCTCACAGACACAACTATTGTGGTCATTTCTTTTGAAATAGCTTTTCTATTTTTATTTTGTTCGGACTTTGTTGACTGTTGCTAAAAGTGCTAACAGTCACGAGTTTTGTGTGTTTAAGCCACGCCCAGCCACCAGCCCTCAGTTTACTTTATTATGACATAATAAGATAGATACTTATGTACTTACAACTGTCTTACGTTTATACATTTATTGTTATAGGTGTTACTTCCAAGATGGCAATGGTGAAGAGTGGGTGGCTCCATCGACAAAGTAAGTTTTCATGTATAAAGAGCCACAACAGTTCCAACAGCATTTCATAAATATTATATAATCCTTGCAGTAAAGTTGCTGTGATTTTTGGTTTTGAAATTCCCAGTAAATAATTATCTTCAATTTGGATTAAACCTGACTCTTTTTTTTTTACATTTTACATTAAAGGCACCATACTGCGTCGGTGGAAAAAAAACTGGTTTGACTTGTGGGCTGATGGACGGCTTGTTTTCTATAATGATCAACAACGGCGTGACATGGAGGATGATATTCACATAAGGGTCGACTGCATTAATATCCGCAGCTCAGCTGCATGTCAAGGTACTGACAACTGGCTCACGCTTACAGTATTATCCAACACTGGCATGTTGTTTTAACCCTGCCCCATTTCTGTTCCCCTCTCTCCCTCTGTATTGCTTGTCAGAGCTGAACCCACCTGAGGGGAAGACGCGTGATGCCCTGCTCCAGATTGTCTGCAGAGATGGACGGGTCATCAGCCTGTGTGCAGACAGTGCAGATGATGCTCTGTAAGTCAGCATGTACAGTACATGCTGAGTCATCATATCAGTTTGATTCATTATTGTTACATCTCTTGTTTTAATTGTAGGTATTCTGTTTATATTTTCAACATGGACGTTTAATTGTTAATTGTATTTTTGTTGCAGGGCATGGACCATGGCACTTCAGGATGCCAGAATTAACACAGTGAGTTTCTACTACATCATAAACCATCTGTGTTTTAATTCGTATATTGAAACAACAGCAGAAAGTTGTCTGTCTTTATCAGTCTTATTAAATAAGTAAGGTCTGAATTAACTGGTAGGAAAGATTGTTTCTCGTCTTTACAGGGGTTTTCAGAATGATCTAGATTCTATTTGTCTTAATGTAGCTCACTTTTGTTGGTGTACTCTCTCAGCTTTCAGGTGAGGTGGCCTCATTTTTTGTGTTTTATATTTTTAGGTGGTCGCTGCTCCTCAGGTCGGCTTTGCACAGGAAGTGATGGCATCTGCTCCGCCTCCCTACTCAGAATACGCTCCCCCGCCTCAGGTGAAAGGCAGAAAAAACAATGTACCTGTGTGTTACGGGCATCAATTCAAGTTTTGCTTAGTTTGACATGATCCAAGCTATAAAGCCAGGTAAAATCAAAAAGTCATTAACATACAATGTTGTAGTCTACTGCCGTCTACTGTTTCAGCAATGGAAGTGTTTAAAAGCGGCATTAAGCAGTGTCAGTAAATCAACACAAAGTGAAACGACTCTTTGGTAATAAGAAGGATTTGTTAGTACAGACATCCCACAGAGGATCAACAGAGTATTTACAGCTTTGTTTTCTGTTATTTCTTTCCACTAGGCTTATGCCTCAGGTCCATATGGACCATATGGGGACTATCCTGCACCTCCGCCGCACGCTACACAGGTCGTATACTCTGCTGATGGGCAGCCCTACGCTGTTGCTTACCCGTATCAGTACCAAGGTACAGTGAATGCATCTCAGCATGTGCATAGAAGTAAACCCTCGCACTGAATGTAAGGTGTGACATGTTTAAAGAAACTGCAACAACCTTCTCAAGTTGAACTGATGGTTTGATAAACAGTGACAAACAGTTGTGTCGACGTTGCCACCCTGAACTTATATTAATGTGTGGTTTGTTTTCACTGGTTCTTCCATGTTCTTCAACTTTAAATTTCTCCAACTGCTTATTGAGAGGAGGCATAATTTTGGTGTTTTTCTTTCTAGGCGGGTACGCTGCTCCTGGGGTGAACCATGTTATCATCCGGGAGCGCCGGCACGAAGACGGAGGGGATGTAGCTTTGGGCATGCTCGCCGGAGCTGCCACTGGTTTGGCACTTGGCTCTCTCTTCTCCGTCTTTTAGTGTGCTGTTGATGCACACGTCTAGTAGCACTCCATTCCCCCTGTCTTCACAGCGTTTGGCTTCTTCTTTGTGCCATCACATGAGTCGGAGTGAAATGTGTCTGTTGGGCTACTTCCATCGATGAAGCATGATTGTGATAGGCAGGCGAGCTACTCCCGACACGTCCTGTACCTTCAGTAAATACTGTTAGCACTTTCTCATACGCCCTGTGTGGCAGTTTCCCCATCCCGTCGTGTTGTCTGAATATGAATGTACTTAACCAAAAAAATACAACTATTATTCACTTTTAAGAGTTTTTTTTTTTTGAATGACAGTACAGATGCCACTCTTCTTATGTACACTTCAGGTCCTCTCAGCTAATGTCTCAGTCAGGTTTGTTTCTATTTCATGGATAACATTTGTCCTTTATATTTGCAGGCCTCTCTTAAATGTCGCACATTGGTGTTTGTTTTTCTTAAGGCTTTGTGTTCATCTGTTTACTGTACCTTGTTTGACTTGTCCGTTTAGTTGTGATGTGCAGCGTATCCTCAGCCCCTCAGGTTATTTGTGGTGGCGACAGGCTGAGGTGGGAGTTGTGTATCAAGGAACGCGCACACAAAGCAATAAATATTTTCACTGTAGCATTTTGAGGTACCTGTTTGATGGAATCGGGCTGAGATGATGCTGTCTTCACCACAAATAAATCTGACGCACGAGGAAACTCTGGCATGGACAGGATGCGCTTTGATGTGAAAAGGGATGTCGCTATTCTCGACTCATACATATATTCACATGCATTATTTATGGGCCTTTTTTCATTGGCAGCTGTTGGATCATATTTTGTTTGAATTGGTATTTTGTTTTTTTCATTTCAGTACGAATAAAATACTGATCAGGTTCATCAATCTCTTGAGATTTAGCTACATTTCAATTAGCGTTCGTTTAGTTTTCACTCCAGGTGACTTGAATATTTTCTTATCCATTATTCATGTCAATTATGAGTGAATTTAAAATAGAAGCTTTTGTTAAATGGAAGACATTTTGGTCTGCTTGTCAAACAAAGATACTAACTAAAGAGATGTATAAGACTTGTATTTTCAAACTGTTTCAGTTCTACAAATTATCAGCTTGTGCGAGCGGCGTTATATTGATGTCATTTTTCTTTTCTTTTCTACACGTCTTAAATTGATGGAAAATTAGTTGTTTCTCTCTTATCAAATGTACTAATTGAATCACGATTTACCGTACATTTCAAATTAAGATATATGACAGTTAACTTCAGATGTATTTTAACAAATAAATATATTCATAAAGGTAATCATGACTGATATTTTTTGTTTTGTTTATTTAACCCTGAGACTTTAGTTCACAGAACATTTCATGTAAGATACAAGAATAGTGCAAATGACCCCCTTACATTTTATTCATGTAACTGAAAAGTATGTAAATCCCAATAGAAATTCTTAAATAAAGGAATATTTTAAATCCAAAGGCAACGCTGTTTAAACACATTGACTGGATATATAACTAATTCAGCACATTACTGACTATTGATGTCTGAAGGGTGACAGTAGAACTTGACATGAGAATCTACAACCCCTCAACTTTGTATGTGTGAAATAAAAATAACCTGCTTTAAAGAGAGTGATTTTCCAAAATGTTACAGTCTAACTTCCCATTCATTAAATCTAACCCTTAAAGCTAATTCTGTTAAGATCAAGATAATCCCACTTAAACTACAATAATAAGAGGTATATAGTGTTGGAAAGGTGCATTTAACCACTGTAGCATCACCACAGACTGTACATATGAGTATACAGTACACAGAGTGACAGAAATTTTTCTTAACAAAAATATATTATTGTGACTGCTTTGAGATATGCAAAATATAATCAATATGTAAGAAGGAATATGAAAAGCTTACAAACGTGTAGACATGAGCCTCAGTGGCTTGATGTATTAGAGATAAATAGTGCTGAAGCTGTTGATTTAGTGATAAGTAGATTGACAAAAAAGTGATCAATTAAGATTTTGATGACTGATTAAGAACAGCAAACATTTACTGTTATAGCGGTAAAACACTAATATTTGCTTGTTGTCGTTTTTCCCACACCTTACCGTAGGTTACACGTTTTTGACATTTTTGACAGCCAGACAAAGACACCAAGGACATTGGGTTCCAGTTACTTGTTATACCCCGAACAATTCAATCAATCAATCCATCAATCAAAACCATGACTGACAGTGAGAATAACTGTTAGTTGCAGTCCAGTTCATGAGCATAGTGTGAATAGCGCTAGCCCTCCTGACCGAAATCTTGAGTAAACTTCTCCAACTTCTCCAAGTCTTCCTCATTCACTGTCGGCTTAGTGTTGGTCAGTGACCTCAGCATGTCTGCCTGTGTGGAGAGTATGGCAGAGGACTGAATAAATCCTGCTCACTGTAGTCATCTGTGCTTAACGATAACACTCATCCACAGATAACTTCTTGTAAAACGTCTAAAAGCTTGTTTCCTGGCTCTTTTCTTACCATGGAAACGACTGGCTCCAGAAGTTTATCCCCGGGAACTTCCATCCAGGTCATCTCCACGGCGTTGGGATCTCCCGGCGAGCATGGAGTCAGGAGGTCTTCCACCACGACGCCCGGATTGTTCCATAATGACCCCCGAACCTTAAATAGTGTGTATGTGGACAGGCAGGGAAGAAAGTACAATGTTGATTCTAGTCTGGGTGAGATATACAGAAGAGTTAAGGGATGAGAAGGAGCAAATATTTTTTTTTTTTAAATCAATATTTTTACACATCATGGGTGTTAAATTTTCCACTTGTATACATTGGAATCTACATCCAGTGTATAATCACAATGTTAAAGAGAAAATTACTGTCAATCGGCCTATCAATAATACTGTGTACAGTATTACTGCTGGGTTTAAATATTCAGAGGTGAACCTGCATCCATAGATTTTTTACAGCCATTTTGCAGCAGCAGAAACAAGCTGTAAACAATAACAACATTGTTACTGAACAGCTGCTTATTTACACCGCCACCAGTTCCAGCATCATTGTCTTATTCTGGAATGACATATTCCAGCTGGATTCCCAAAAGGTTTGAAACAGGACAGGTAGAATTACAAGCACAGGCAAAACTGTTGCTGTGTTTTCACCTTTTTAAAGTGAGTGGCAGACTGAACCTTCCTGACAGGTTGCATGAGGGCATCCCTGACGATAATACTGATGTCAGCCCCGGAGTAGCCCTCCGTCTTTTTGCCCAGGGTGACGAAGTCTGCCTCCGTCAGGTCGTTGGGGGTGGACCCCAGATGCAGTTTGAACATGAAGGAGCGGGCTTGCTCCTCGGGCAGAGGAATGTAGATTCGCTTCTCAAACCTAAAACACAGACACACGATTCAATCAGCCATTATGATCCCTGATTATTTCCCCTTAAAATCTGGACTCAGGGTTCCTGAGAGTTGATTCGGTAGGAATTATTTTCATATAAGTCAAACTCACCTTCTTCTGATAGCGGAGTCCAATGTCCAGGGTATATTTGTGGCTCCCAGGACCAGGATTCCTTCATTATTGGTGCCAACGCCTGAGAGGAGAAAGACATTTCCTATACTTCCAAACAAAGTACTACTTTTCAGATCTGAGCTCAGATTACCAGGTGTGCCATCTTCCTCACCTTGCATCTGGACCAGGAACTCGGTCTTGATTCTGCGCGCCGCCTCGCTCTCGTTCTCGCTCCGGGAGCCACAGAGGGAGTCGATCTCATCAATGAAAATGATCGACGGTTTGTGTTCTCGAGCCAAAGAGAACAGGCTCTTCACCAACCTGGAGAGAAATGGCAGCGGTGAAGCAACAGATGCTTTGCTGCAACTTTCTCATATTCTTATCATGTTATCGTCATGTAAAGAACCTTGGCCTCACTTTTCGCTTTCCCCCAACCACTTGGACACGAGATCAGAGGAGGAGATGGAGAAGAAGGTGGAGTTGTTGGCCTCTGTGGCTACCGCCTTGGCCAGGTAGGATTTCCCTGTTCCCGGAGGGCCAAAAAGAAGGATCCCCCGCCAAGGAGTTCGCTTTCCTGCACAGAGAGTTCCCGTAAATACTCTTCAAATCAACACTATTATATCACAAGGTTTAAAGCTGAGGGTTCACACACCTGTGAACAGATGAGGGAATTTGATTGGCAGGATCACAGCTTCCTTCAAGGCTTCTTTGGCCCCTTCAAGTCCAGCTACATCGTCCCATTTGATGTTTGGCTTTTCCATGACAATGGCACCTATGATAGATGGGTTTGATAAAACACTTCTGTTCAGTAACTGTGAAACCATGTTTGCCTGATGGGTCTATTTTGAAATGAATACAATGCTGCGTCATTCACCTGAGAGTTGATTTTGGAACTTCTTCTTCTCTTGGTCCCCTTCATCACTTTCATTCCTGAAATTAAATGAATGACAGCCCACGTCACGACTTACTGACCTTTACTCAACATAGGTTTGCATTTATTCTTCCCACAGTTCCCTAAAAACTTCCTGACTGGGGACTGATAAAGGACGGATAAGAATAAATGTAGTTTGGTATTGTATAGATAAAATAGAGGCAGTGTTCAAAACACTGAAATAAATAATAATTTACTGAACCATAGACTTCAACAACAGCTTCTTTAAAATGCAAAGGTGCCTTGATTTTGTTCTTTGATCACTAGTAGTGCTGTGGAGCAATGTTTCTATGAGTGGGATCCATTTTGTTTGTTGCCGTGCACGTGGTGCACATACCTGTCGAAGTTTTCACTGTACCTCACTGAACTACAGGTGGTGCAAGCACGCAAAGAAACACAGCAGTGCACCAATGAAGGCAGAGAAGAAGACTAACATCGTAAACATGAATATAAACAATGCAGGTTTCAAAATGTATATCTGAAAGTTGTCTTTGCCAATGTTTTATGAGGAAGGAAATTCATTCAGCACATTTGTTACACCTGGCAATAAAATCGCCAAGGTCCAACAGATCACTCACCCTTTGTCATCAGACTGGGACTCTTTCACAGGTTTGGCCGGAGGATTCTTCTCCTTCTTATTCAGATATTCCTTCAGCTGCTCGGCTCTGTCCAGGTAGTCCTGACATTTCTCCCTGATGCTCTGCTTTGCCATAGCACCCTGAATCTCATCTGCAGCAACAACACGGAGCAGGGGCCCTGCATTAATTGCGATGCTGACTGCGTGGGCGTCTGTCAGCATACCTGCTATTTTGGTTCTTGCAGCTGCAGAAGCGCAAAGTGCAAGAGAGCTGGCTGAGGGCCAAATATCAACTGGAAGGTGTGATGAACAAATTAACTCTTAGCCAGTCACATCGCTGGTCCAGCTGCTGTAAGGCAATCAGTGACACAAGACAACAGAGCAACGAAAGGGAGAGAGGGTCCCAAGAACTTATACTGTTGCATGGATGGTGCAGAACACAGTTTGTATGACCAAATCTGTACAGTTCTATGTCGCATCATAACGTACAATGTGACACAACAGAATTTGCATCTCAACAGTAAAACATGAAATGCTTCTTCTGCCAAAAAGGAAGTTGGAAGGGAGGCATTGATGCACAGGATAGATGAGCTGATGTGATCTGACATCTCCCACTTCAACAACAGGAAAGCCAATCGTAACCAACCATTTTGATGTGTGCTGCTGTATGGGGTTACTTTGTGGAAGCCTTACGTAGTTTGCGCTTGATTTAACAGAGCTAAACACAGTGGGTAGTCGTGCATAATGGCTGATTAGTCTGACACTGCACTTCAGAGGCTGCAGATTTATCAGCATGTCGGGTGTGTCCTGCTGCCTTCAGATGGCTGCAGGGGATTAATGAACTGGGGGAGATGCTTTTCACACGATAAAGCCGCTGTGGACAAAAGTTGCTGAAAAAAATGACTCAAGTGTCAGGATATTACCAAACACTGTCAATGTGCTGAATGTACTGGTTGTTGAAAATGGTGAGTGATTCTCCAGCTCATGGTGGTGTGAGGAATATATGCGAAGTGCAGAAACATAACATCACACAAAATGCTGTCAAATTCAAACAGTGATAAGAGACATAAGTCAGGATCCTCACACTTGGAAACATGAAGGAAGTACTGCACTGCACACTTATACAATCTGAGAGCCTCTTCATAGTTTTTGGCTTTGTCCTCCTCTGCAGCCTTGTTGGCCAAATCTACAGCTTTCTGCAAACAACAGACAACATGACAGAGAAGAATTTAGGTACATCTTTCTAATAAAGGCACCTGTTAAACGTATGTATAGAAGGACAAAATATTAAAGCAAAAGTACAAGTAAAGTTGGGGACCACTGGCTTAACTTTCAAAAATGCATGCATGTTTTTCAGTAAGATATGGATGTAACAGGAAATCAGACACAAAGCCTGTCAGATAAACGTAGTGTGGTTCCCTCTAGTGGAGTACGAGAGGAAAGCAGTATAAATTGCAGTACAAATTGCTCAACTTTTACTTGAGTGCAGTACTTGAGTAAATGTACTCGCTTCCTTAAACTTTAAAAAAAGGGTCAACACCAACAAAAGGGATTTTTAAAAACATGGCAATCCCAAAAACTCATTCTTAACCGATCCATACTAAAGTACCTCCTAACCATTAGTCATTAATAAAAACCAAACTCCGGTGCAGCCTTAAGTTCATCGTAAAGATAAATAGGTTTGGATTAAAGTTTTAGTCATAGTTTAAACATTTGTGACGGATAAACGCTGACAGTTCTCCTGTCTCATCTGATGAGATAACGACACACACGTTCGCCACTCACCTGTAAATTACCACCGGCCATTAGTTCGTGTAATGTTGGTCCACCTCGTGCCTGTCGCTTCAAATAAAACCGCAAACAATCGGTCTCTCGTCTTTTCTTCCAATTTGCTATTTATGTTTCATTTTGTTACAACTTCAGTCTGAAAACATCCTGAAGGTTTGGTTCTCTTCCGCATCAACAAAACACCGACTGTCATTTCCGCGGTGGTCACATGATAATGCAGTTGTCTTTTTAAACAGGTGCTGTATTTCTTTTGATATTTCGATATCATGCTTTTCAAAGCAAATGGAATAATTCAAGATTACTAAATACATCTAAGTGTTTGGAATTAATTCAACGGATATCGGAAATCGATTCAGTCAAACTACAGGTGAGGTACAGGTACATCTGATAACAGTGACCTCTAGTGAATACTAGTCATTAGACCTAAATCACAATGTTTTTATTTGTTAAATCTAATTGTTGTTTTGCTATTTATTTGCATATTTTCCCTCTTACGAAGCCTGCAAATACTACTGTGACTTTTCAAAATAAAACAATCCTCATCCATCAAATAAAGGCCGCTGTCACTCCTGTGTTGATTAAGAAATTTACACTTTATTACATTATTTAAAAAGGCAAATAAATAGTGTGCAAAATATACTAATAATATAATAGAAATATTACAACACCTGGGGGTAAACAAAAATAAATGCATATACTATAGAACACCAGCGTAGAGGAGATGATGCATGTGGCAGACAAATGCATTTTGGTTGCATACTGTGTTGATCAATATTTAGTCCAGGTTTATTCAACGTATGACAGCAATCAGAAGCAAACACCATGTACAGTACATGTTGTGGTATGTAGATTTGACACTTTGTTGTTGCTTTATTTTCTCCCTCTCATCAGTGTGGTACAGGCAGGCATGAAGGCAGGAGTCTGGGTTATCATCAGCTGTCTCCGTTCAAGATTTTTGGATGTAAAACCTTTAAGATGCGATCGCTCTTTGTAAGGTCTGCAGGGAGTTCATTATTCTGTAAAAAACACGCGCAGAAAAATGAATGAGCTGAAGTTACCTGTGTTCAGTCTGTTTATCATCTCATCTGTCAAATTTAAATGCCTTACCTTGTTGGGTAGAGCGGGGTCTGCGTTGGCCCCGAGCAGCAGCTGAACAGTTCGCAGACTTCCACCCATTACAGCAGCATGTAGGGCAGTAGAGCCATTCTGGAGACAACACCCATTAAACATACTATATGCATTCATTACGTTTATTGAGTGGTGTTCTCCATTCACTAAACAAATATAAATTTCCTCTTTATCCAGCACTGTAGGGCTGGTATTAAAGAAATAATTTGACATTGTGGAAAATACAGGTGCTAATTGTAGGTTCATATTTACTGTAGGGATACAAGAGTTTTATTCAGCTTCACATCTAATTCTTGGCAAGAAAGCAAATGCATTTATTTACTCATAATGTCAAATGCTCCTTTTCAAAAAGGACATTTGTGACAGTATCCTCTACCTTTAGAAGGCCAAGTGAAGGGGAAAACTTGAGGAGCTCCTCGATGACGCTGTTGTGTCCCTTTAAAGCTGCTTTGAATAATGCTGTTGATCCATCCTCAAGAGAGAAAAAACCCACAATGAAATTATTTGGTGAAATAAACGCCTGGTCCAATTACTGGCTTGCTATATAGCCTCTCACATGATCTTTATCAGTTGCCTATTAATGCCAGTAATGGAGCAACATTATTATTCATCTGGAGCCGGGCTTTCGTCCATTGACCTGACAAATGTAAATCCAACATTCATTCTCCTTTTAGCTCTGTTTTAGTTTTTCACCAAGCTATGAGGGAAATGTCAGGATTTTAAGCAGCTACATACTGAGCAATTCACAGAATTCACAGGTGAACATCGATGATACCACTGAATGGTACAGCAGCCGTTTAGGTGGCTGAGAACAACACTTGAGAATGGTAAGGGTGAACAAAAACTCTTAGTTATGGGTCCTAAAACCAAAACAATGAGCTGAAAGGTGGTTTCAGGTCACTTTGGCAGCATAAGAAAGCTGCTGACTGGTCTTGTTGAGGACAAAGTGACTAAATGACAACAATAAATGAACCCTTTATGTGCATTATTATGCACCTGAACACATACTTGTCTGTCAGCATCCCGCTCTGCACCCCGTAAGAGTAGCACCTTCACCACCTCATTGTGACCCATCTGAGATGCCATCCACAGGGGGGCAGTGCCATCCTGGTGAACATGTGGATGAGAGGGGTTTTCAATGGGAAAGGCAAAACAAGGAGGAGGTGGAAAGAAATAAGGAGGGTGCATGAGGTAGGGAGAAAGGGATGTAAATGAGTAGTTGTGAGCGAAAGCAGGAGAGACTGTGTGACTGTATCTTCAAAATCCTTTACAATGCAAAAGAGGCGAAGACATTACCTCCCTCCCTTGGTTAACCTTGGCACCAGATGCAACCAGCTGACGAATCACAGTCACATGACCCTCCTGGGCCGCAAGGAACAGAGGGGTGGCTCCATCCTGACACACAAAAGAATCGTCTTGTACACAGGGTAATACATGCCTCCTCTACTTGGCTTGCTGAAAACCTGTCTGAATAGCTTCCCACAGACTAAAAGTGTATTTATAACAAATTACTATATTACTATTATTTCATAAATGTACGTTTGTGCTGTCAGGTTGTTTTCTACGGCCTGAGGAGAGACACTAATCCTGCTAAATGTCAGTCATGTCTGACTCAGCAGTCTGCGGAAACCTGAGAGGCTGGATTCCAACTGCTGGGACATTGTGTGTAACCATCAGACAAGGAGGCGGAGGGGGGGGCTGAGAGAGGAGACAGGCCTAAAGAGTGGGTGGAAATGCAAAAGGGGCTCACATTCAGCTGGTCGTGAACATTAGCTCCATTTTTCAGCAGAGTGTCAACCACCTTGGAGTGTCCATACTGAGAGGCGACGGTGAGAGCTGTGCCACCGTCCTGTCACAAAAACATATGAGGACACACAAGAAAAACAACTATTTTAAGTAACAAGTGCACACAACAGCAGAACAGAAATAGAAAAAACGTTGAACGTCAGCACTGTGAGCGTGCAGAGAGAATATATTTAAGGTCTTCAGAGGTGTTAAAAGCAGCCTGTGCATCATTCTTGTCTCCTTACCTTTACATGAAGTACTCTGAATCACAGTATGACGATATCATCGGAGCATTCTCCATCACAACCAGTATTATAACAACAACAGTGACGTGTGTCATGTGTTCTGCAGCATACCTTTGTCTGGAATTCAGTGGAGGCACCAAATTCAAAGAGGAGCTTCACAACGTCATGGTGTCCCTGCTGGGAGGCGAAGAACAGGGCAGTAGAACCTGTCTGGAGAGGACAAAAAAAAACTACTGCTATTCTTTTTATTTTTACTTGAACTTTACCCCAATGTTGAAACCCACCGTTCATGTTTATATGAATGCAAAACATGTAATACAATAGCAAACAAAGTAAAGCCTTGTTTAAAATTCTTTGCTCTCATTTTGCTGTGCAAAATTCTGTCACACTTTTTTTCATTCTCAAACAGGAGAAGACGTTTTCTTGCAGACAAAGTACTTTAAACACACAATGGAAATGAAAGTTGTTTTATGTAAAGGAATAGTTTGACATTTTGTAAAACATTGTTGTTGCCAAGACTTGTAAATGAGAAAACTCATGTCTGTATGCTAAAAATTTATATATGCTTAATACTGCAGCCCAACCATTATATTGGTTGGATGATTTTATTGCTTGATATTGGCCTATCACAGATACAGTATATCTGTATCTGTATATATCAGTGTATTTGATGTCTGATAAATACCAATATAAAAACTTGTTACAGAAAATAATAGAAAAAAGTGCTCAAGGGAATTTAGAAGTGGTGAAAATACATGAACAGAATAATCTAAAACAACGAGAAAGGATGTTTTTAGCTATGAGCTAATTTCCATATATAGTCTTGAATACAGCCTGACCAACAGTCAACATCCTAAAATAAATATAATGTAAAGAATATTGGCCTGAATATGGCAAAGATTCTTTTACTCTTTGAAGACACCTTAACTATCAGCACGCAAAATTCAGTATCTGTCAGGCTCTAATAAATACAGCCAGTTGGCTTAGCTTAGCACAAATATACATGTTTGTTTAGTCAGAGAACAAAGTGTAAAAACAACCATTATGAGGGGATTAAGTGCCAGACTACTATGTCTTGTGGCCAGGAGCCCGCTTGGAGTCTCCTTCAGCAGCCAGCAGCCGGTGAGTTTAGCTTAACTTAATTTAGCTGGAGAAAGGGTGAAATATGGCTTGCTGGTTCTTTCTGAATGTGAACAACATCCAATTATCAGCACCTCTAAAGATTGCTTATTAACACATTTTTAAAATTTCATTAAAAACCTAGTATAAAAATAAAATGAAATGGAGGTTATGAGCTGGCCTATTTTTTGGGCTGATGGCAGTGACTTCCTGGGGCCTCCGTTTGTTATCCGGCATCTTGGTGATTCCAGCTTCACAGTGATACCCTAGAAAGGTCTTAATATTGTTTCTTTGGGCTTTCAAGTTATTTTCCAGTCATACCTCTCTCTGGTAGTTGATGTCAGCTCCTTGCATGATGAGTTCTTTGACACACTCATAATGGCCACTGTATGATGCCACCATCAGCGCTGTTGTTCCATACTGAAAAGAAACATGCCTATCATTTATAATCATATTTTATTAGGATGACTTGCTAAATTATTCAGATTTTCCAACTTAACACATGAAACCCTCAGCCTTTATAATGATGGCACAAAAAACACAATATGGATGTGAAATTATGATGCACAGGCACACACATGCACCACACACATCTGTCTGCCTACCACTGGTGGGTTACGGCTAAAGCGTGCAGCTGAGCAGCCAGGACATGCAGCATTCATACACTGTCTCTGCAGTCTGCGTCCACACGCCCGCTGTTGAGCAGCAGCTGAAGAAGAGCCAAGTTCCCCTTTCTTGCTGCCCAAAACACAGCATTAGCCAGGGGTGTTTCCTTCTGGAGAGTAAATACACACAACAAACACTCCCCTTAAACCACCATTATAGTATTATGCACAGTGACAGTAGAGTATAGACCGTAAAAAAAACAGTGAAGAGTAGAGTACTGTCTGGTTATGAATGACAGGTAAGTCATCAATCACGTGTGTCAGTTGAGAACCACACACGCGCACACACACACACACACACACACACACACACACACACACACACACACACACACACACTTCTCAGAATAGACGAAAGGGATTTGACTTTAGTTGCTGTTGTATTAAAAAGTACATGCATAAAAAACACACGTGCAATTACAGGTTCATGTGTTAATTTCATGTCGGATCACAGGCCATACGATACCCCCCCCCAAACACACACACACACACACACACACACACAATGCACACGGAGCTAGACTGTATGGCTGCATTAAAGTCAGTAAACAAACACACTAATCTCGGCTCACTCCGGTTTCCTCGCGGTGATTTACAGTTAAATGCACCAAGTCGTTAAACACACCTTAAGAAAACGAACAAGTCTACACTTTAAGAGGAAGTAGGTGTGATCTATTTTCTCATCGAGGCCCTCTAGGCTGCGTGCCGAGCGTGATGGATGGAAAAAAGCTGCTTTACCTTAAAAGACATCGCGCAGACCTCAGTCGTGACTCATGATTCTTCCTGCGCACTCGTTCATTAGACACGATGCTGACCTGAGCGCCACTCGCTTGTTTTGCCGCACTGTGTTTGGGTGTTGGCGGCGCCCGATCGGGTTCATAATAACAGGCGGACAGTCAGCTGAGCTCATCCTCTGCAGTCAGTGCTGCACGGAGGTCCTCAGCTGGCCCGCCGGGGGGCGCTGCCGAGCACACGGCGTCGTCTGAGTGTGGGGCCAGGTGGATGAATACAGTTGAAGTAATCAAGTAGATACATTTACTCAGTTACTGTAGTGTAAAACAACAACGATAACAACAACAACATACAACAAAGAAGAAACTTTAAAAATGCATCGCTTTGTTGCTTTGCTTATGATTAAATCATTGGTTGGGGCCCTTCAAAATGTTTACATTTCTAGAGATTCCACCAAAGAGTGGTTTACCCCCCTAAACTTCTCAGATAGTTTAAACCAATTCACTGTTCAATTTCAAAAATGTCAAATCATCCATTATTTTAGAAAAGCAAAGATCAAAAATCAGAGAAAAGTTGAGAAATTGTGCATGTTACAGAAGTTGTTTTTTTTAAACTTATTTTCTCTCCCAATAATCACCTGTCAACCCCCCACCCCCCCCTCCAATTTATCTTGTGGCAAGGGGGCTGACCCTTGTGCAGGGAACCAATGGACAAAAACACTAGTTACAGCTACAAGCTACAGCTCCCTTCTGCAATTTTACCGACGTAATATTTTTGAATACAGAACTTTTACTTATAATGGAATGTTTTTGCATTTATGTACTGGTATTTTTATGAAGTAAAGGATCTGTGTACTTCTTCCACCACTGGTTTTGGAAAGTTATATGTCAGGTGTTATGTTCAATTATAAACCAGTATTTGAAGGATTTACAAAATTGTAGCTTTTGCCCTCTCTAAATGATAATGAGGTATTACCGAGGAGGAGCAGGGAAAGCATCTTATTTTTGTTGACTAATATCCTTCTCAGGTGCTGCCGTAAGTGTTGATTTAGGGATTTAGTAAAAGTATAGTAGAAGCATGCATTTATTGCAAAGCTATATAAGGTAGGTTGACAGTGGGTCTGTTTCTGCATCACTGTCCAGAGTCGCTCTCAGACCATGGGAACAAAACTGTCTCACATCCATGCAGGTAAGCTGAAAGCAACATCTAAACCTGAAAGTGTATTTTTCTTTTCAGAGACAAGTTGGACTTTGGATTTAATTGACAGTCTTAAGGTCTTATTTGGCATTTAGGTTAGTTTCACATCGAGCTTAACAATGATTAGCCTTTTCTAAATTAAATAGGTTAAAGTCTAAAAGTTTGAATTGACCTGTCACATCTTGCACTTCAGAGTTTGTGTCAGGATCATTTAAAATTCTATAATCCTCATTTATGATATATATTTCGTGAGATTATATCCCTTATGTTCAGTTGTAGAATTCAGTCTTTCAGTCAAGAATTACATTTTTACTATATAGAATATGTCTATTTGCAATATGTATGGTCCTTTTAGCAATGCATGATGATGATGTTTTCTGTTGTTGATGTTTTATGCTGTGAGAGTAAAAATTCTGGAGTAGAATAGTAGGAAGTCAGAAGAAAGACTGAAGACACTGATGAAGCAGAGATGTTTTGGGTTAGAAAACCTGCATAAAATTACCTGATAAAAAAGATATTTCTATCAAGTCTTGCCTTATAAGCAATATACAATCGGAATGGTTGGATGGAACATAATGGCGCATGCCACATTTACCCAATAATATATTGACTAAAAATCAATGAAAACAATTACAGTCAATTGTCCTAGTAGGTATCCTCACTGGAGGAGTGTGCCATGAATGGCAAAACAATTTGCAAACTTCACAATTACCACAAATCTCTTCAGCTGAAACAATATAACTGTGACACTCCTGTCCCTGTAGTTGAGCATGCCAGCTTCCTGCTGAGAGCAGCTCTGCTCTCTATACTGCTGTGTGGACCGTGGCATGTGGCTTCAGACTCAGATGAGATGGTCCTGACTGAGTGGGAGATCTGGAAGAGCAGCCATGGCATAAACTATGAAGGGATGGTGAGACTTCCTCTATATCTTGAAATACAAGCAACAATGAGTGTACATGTGCTCTGAGTAACTCAAGATTTTTTTGATACGCTTTGTGTTATCGTGCAGTATGACATGCAAAGGCGGGCCATCTGGGAGGAGAACAAGCGATTGATTGACGACAACAATGACCGTTATTTTATGGGGATGAGGCCGTATACTATGGCCATGAATAAATATGGAGACCTGGTAAGAAGTAGTATATCCCTAAACCCCCCTCCAAATTCACCTACTAGCACCTCTAAAGCTCACTATAATCATCTTTATGTTCTCTGTGCTTAGACGAGACAAGAATATCAGATTTTGCAAGGTGCCACGATAGACACCCAGTTTGTAATGAGGGGTAAGACTGTGTCAGCCCGAAAGCTGCGTAACAATGCTCGGAAGTTGGATGCTTGGGTTGTTGACTACAGGAGCCTGGGTTATGTCACTGAGGTGAAAGATCAGGTGAGGCATTCTTACATTAGCTTGATTTTTTTATCCAGAGTGAATTGTGAACATCTTCAAATCGAAGTTTTAAATGTTCTTCACAGGGCTACTGTGGCTCATGCTGGGCCTTCAGCACTACAGGAGCTATCGAGGGACAAATATACAAGAGGACAGGTCAGCTTGTGTCCTTGAGTGAGCAGAACTTGGTGGACTGCTCTAGATCATACGGTACCTATGGCTGTAGTGGTGCCTGGATGGCCAATGCCTATGACTACGTGGTGAACAATGGGCTGCAGGCAACAAGCACCTACCCTTACACCTCAGTGGTGAGTCTGCTTGCTTTGCCTCTTTATGACCAGTTAAAACGGTATATCACATTGTTTGCATGCTGTTAACATTTAGGTCTGATGTTCTCTCAACAGGATACCCAGCCCTGTTATTATGACAGCAGACTTTCCGTTGCTCACATTAGAGACTACAGGTTCATACCGAAAGGAGATGAGCAGGCTCTTGCTGACGCTGTGGCAACTATTGGTCCAATCACAGTGGCCATTGATGCAGATCATGCAAGCTTCTTGTTCTACAGCTCAGGTTAACAGTCTCGAAATACTCCTTCTATACAACTGTCATGTCGGTGTTGAAAAGAAGAACGTTTTCTAATATAAAAAGCCTGGCCAAGACTTTTACTTAAACAATGGATCAAATAATTGCGTGAAAGGTGTTGCTCATATTGATAAAATCATCCAGCTCTGCAAGCTCTCTGCTAGCATCTTTGCTCTGGCTGTTTCTTTGTCTGCAGCCTTACTGTATTGGTCAGATATTGCTCTAGTGAGTGGGTGAAGAGCTAACCAATACTAAAAGGAGAGTGAACATTTGACTAAATGACTCCAAACAACAAAAATGTGATGGTGTATGAATGTTTTCTTTACAGCTTGTCTCCATTGCCACTACCACTCCAAGTGGTAATAATGATCTGAATTTAACTTGCAGGAATATTTGAGGAGCCCAGCTGTAACCCCAACAATCTGAGTCATGCAGTACTGTTGGTTGGCTATGGCTCTGAAGGAGGCCAAGACTACTGGATCATCAAAAACAGGTAAGAACCACTTTGTGGAAGAGTAACACTGGATAATTAATGAATCATAACATTTTTCATGTAGCCTATATATATATATATATACAATGTACAAGTGTTTCTTGTTTGCACTTTTTGTTTATAGTTGGGGTACCAGTTGGGGTGAAGGCGGTTACATGCGAATGATCCGGGACGGCAGCAACACTTGTGGCATTGCAAGCTATGCCTTGTACCCTATTCTATGATCCCGATGAGATGCTTCAGAGTTGAGTTTTAAAACTAAACTCCTCCACTGGTCTGTCAGTGGAACTCCAAAAAAGACAACATTAGTTGTTGCTCATACAGCTAATAATATCTCTTAAGTACTCCTGTCATTTTCTAAACCTTCTGCTGAACCTTTCTGACACTTAAGATGTTCTGTGGAAAGACCAACATTGGTTTTCTACAGTGAACACATTGCTACTCTCAGGGATGCAGAACACATATAAAGACTCAGCTGACCTTTGACACGTTATTTGATTTGTCAAACTCACCAAATATGGAAAATGCAATCTACATGATGAAACAAATCAATGGGCAACTTAAAATTTGAATAAATTCCTCCACTTACAAATAAAAAGTTGAATTTACAAAGAGCAACATACCCTATGGAATTTTGCTGCTGGAACCTTTGTTGGTCCAGTATGACCAGTATGGTGGCTAATTTTGACTAATGTTAGCAAACTTATAGTCATGTATAATGGACATTAGTGAGTGAGCTGACTTTATGTCTTTTTCATTTGTGCTATTGCTCCAGTAGCTTAGCAACAGTTTTAGCATTTTCCCATAGTGGTCTGATCAAATCTGCATTAAAAACAGCAGAATTTTGTAGTAAAATCAATTCATTCCTTTGGAATTGTGGCACTCAGTACACAGCACGCAGTATTTTTTTTGCATATGTTAGAAATATTAAATCCACAGTTTTTTTGGTTTAATTTACTGTAAACTTTTGACCTGCAAGTTTGCACAGTCAACCTGCAGCAAACCATGTTGACACTACTGACCTCTGAGGGGAGTAGAGGGAGTGGAGAGCTGGGGACTCCAAAATGGAGCATGTTATCATTGGTAATTAACTTCGCCGCACCATCCAGTTTTATTTGACCCCTGTCGGAAATATGGCTCCACCAAAAAGCCATGGTTTGCTTATGTTATAAGACAGGAGTCTGCAGCACAAAGCGAATAAACTCTGTGAATTTATTTTCCTCTTTACTGAATGAAACGATGAACAATCCTGAGAACAAAATGACACTGGGCAGTAAATGGCACAGTACAGAGAAAACAGAAAGAAGCTGCTATAGCTGTTGTCACTTATTAGTGCCAGCATATTAGCAGGTAATTCACCAGCTATGTAAATTCGTCAAACTTTGAGATTAATTTTGTTGTGCTGCTTTCAGGCTTGAACTGTCACTTGCAGCCCCAGTGGCTGCTGTTCCACAAGTTACATAATCATGAAAAAAAAAGAATAATAATTATTAATTTTGACATCTTACCATTATAAAACCTAATTGATTTAAGAGACCGTGCTATAATAAAGTAAATCAGGGTGCCCTCCCTGTGAATTTCAAAGTTCAAATTTCAACTGAATGGTTCACTGAGCAATGTTATCCACTGCTTGTTTCTTATCCTTCATGTTATATCTTCAGACTGCAATTTTTTTTTGATTACAGTAACACTTGTTGTACTTGGTGGAGATTACATTTAAGCAGGGGTGGAGGGGTGGGTGGTTGTCGGGGTGGGGGTTGGGATGGGGCACATTAAACATTTCAATCTGAGCCTGGAGGCCGAAGTGTGTTTCAGGCCTCAACTTGAATCTGCTGGAGACAGAAAAAAAATGGTGTTTATTTTCAATGTAAGCAAATGTTTCTGTTACTTTCTGCATAAACTAAATTTTCAACTCATGGACTGACTGAAAATAAAGTGATCATCTTCATATTCTTTGAAGTGTTTTTTTTTGTCACATGCTCATCTGCACATTATTGTTCAACCACAGTTCACTTAGTTTATTTGCTCCATGCTCCACTGCTCCTTCAAGACCTTCATGTCTGCCAGTGCAAACTGCACCTCACTGATCTTTGAACCTGCCTGAGTAAAAGCCTATACTCATGTGCACTCATTTCTCAGTCTCACTGCTTTTCTTCCATAAAAAGCTCAGAGGTTCACCTGCTTCAGGCCCAAAAAGCAAGGCTTTTGTTTTTGTACCGCTAGACTCACATGGGTAATTGAACAGCTTATAATTCACTGGAAAAGATCTTTGTTTTGTTGTGTAGTATGGCTGCTTTTGGTTTGCTTTGCTCTGGTTTGTCCATCTCCTGAGAAACATTCAAAGTGTTGGCATGACAGACACATTCAGATCCATGAGAAGACACACAGCACAAAGAAGTTCTGTGACTCTTCCTTCAGCAACCATGGGCTGGTGCTATTATCCAGATAATGTGGTCCTAGTTGTTCATAGTGGTTTTTGGATGTTTGTCTTTCCACTTTCACCTTTTCTCAGTGAGATGATTACTGCGCCTACCGTGTTAGGGTTAGGTAAGGTAATTTCTTTACTCTGATAAGAAAGTATAAAGCTACTAAGACATCATGAGAGAACACCACAGCCATTATCAGACATCCACTCAACCACTCATGCGCTAACCCTCATAATTCTTTTCATCAGACTTGTCCTGTCTGGATAAAACCCTTAATTAATTAATGCCCTCATTTCCTGTTGCAGTTAACAATAGAACTGACTGATGCAGACCGACTGACGAATCACTAACCCACTGTTGATGACAATAACATTTTTCCATGCCACAGAAAAATTCTCATTGAACTCATTCATTCATGACATGTTGACATTGTCAGTCCTGGTTCCTTTGATCATTTTAGCCTCCAGTGGAGCTGTGTTACCCCAAATACAGAGGAGCAATGAAACTCTCCTACATCAACAACAATTCTGTTTGCCTGTTCAACTACAAACATGCAGCCAATATGGATGTGCATCAGCCTTATATAAAGTAAGACTTGAAAAAGATTAAGAGGTTTGTTTTTGCATTTAAATGGTTGGCTGATGGCTATAAAAGCAATAATTATACCTTGATGTCTTACGAAAGATACAGTGATGGAAACTGGCACTGCTTGTCTGCAGCAAGGAGGCCAACGGGCCACATTAATGAAGCTGTCGTGATTTTCGCAGGCTGGAAGTCAGTGTTGATAATGTAAATGTGATTCAGGGACAATCACGCCACATCAGGCCGCATCAAGGCTGCATCAAGGCATCATCCCGCCACACACCCACTTCTCCCTTGACCACGGATGACAAGGCACAAGAAACACAAACCTGTGAGGATGACAAGCCTACTATAATAGTTCTTGTATTGTCTTTAGTTCTTAAGAGCGACGCCAGTCATTTTCTCTAACTGCTGTCACATTCAGGCTCCTGCTGAAAACCAGTGTAGATGAGCACATGGTGGTGAATGAAAGCTCAACGATGCACACAACTGGCACAGCAGGACCTCAATTACAGGTAATGGTAGTTAGGGTCTGACAAAAAATTTCTTTGCTTTTTAAATTCATTCTTCGATTAGTACGTCCTTCCACCCATCCATCTTTCTATTCAAAAGGGAGTTCACTGTTGTGCTCCTCTTGTGTTTCAGACCTCACTTCTTCCTTGATATTAAGACCAAATCATCCACCGGACTTATCCTCCATGTGGCAGGGAGAGGAGTTGTTCCTGCTGGCACAATGGCAAGGCCAAGATGTCACTGGGACAAAACAGAAACATCCAGCACAAGCAGAAGAGCAACGATGGGAACTGACACAGAGTAACTGACCATCCACTGAGCCCTTAGCTCTTATTTACTGCGATACGATGGCTGGGGTTGCTTGAGTTTAAACTTCCATAAATCAAATAAAGAACAGAATGGGGCCTTTACTATAAATCTACTTCATTTGATCTAAAGGTTGAGGGGGATAACTACTTGAAAGGCATGCAAAAACATTTGGCCTAATCCATTTCCACCACCTTACAACCTCTTTAATACAACATTGCTCTCATTACAGCCCCATGCACACCACTTTGGCATGAGGAGAAATCATGGATGGCTATATAAGACCCAAAAGATGGTGCCCACTCACTTGAGTGAAAACTACTTAAAATGGATTTCTAGCTTCTGGGTTTGCTTGTGTGTTGTGGGGCCCACTGCAAGTACACATTAGTGTATTTCCTGCTGGACCCTCTCATTTCTGTGTTTGCGGTACATAGAGTCACATAATTTGAGTCCATTCGGTGAAAACCTGTTTGGCTCAGGTATTTATACTGATGAGTTGTGACTTTTCACTTTGCCTGTGTGTTTGTGTAGGTTGAGTTTAGTGTGGAGAACAGTATTTTTCATCTGCTGGTTGATGGAGTCCATATGACAGTCACTTGCCCAATGATGAGGGACCATCAAACACTGTGTACCTGGCAGGCAATCTGAAAAGCAAAACCAGAAATGTTTGTATTACACCTCAGTCACTGTTAGACTATTTAACAGCCATGTCACACATTTTCCTTTGTTTGTGATACCGGCTGCATTCAGGTTTTCAAAATGAACGATGAGCCTCGAAGGGCTCACAGAGATGGTCACATTCTCTTATTCTCTAATGAAGACTATTTCTATTCCAGATAATTACTTCATTGTGGGTTTCCATTTTGTGTTGTCCTTCATGAAATAACCCTGACCAGAATGTTCCTTTTCTGCTTTTTTCTTTATTCAAATCCCTGTCGAGTCCCTGTGTTCTCACCATTCGTGGGCTGCTTGCGAAATATGAAGGTTAATGGAAGGCCTGTTGACTTGAGACTTTAAGACACAGTCCAAGGTGGTTGATCCTGTGAGCATCAACAAATGCCCTAAAGACTAATGACATGTATTTAACTTCTTGGACCCGTTGGCTTCAAACTCAACCCAGAGAACCTTATTTCAAATTTCATTCACAGTTTCCAAAGACACAAAATAAAAGTAAAGATGAACTGACAATTCTATTTTCCAAACTACGTGCCTCCTTGACTTCTTCAAGGCCATGAGTAATTTTTCACTTCCACATACTATTATGTCTGATGTATATCTGGTCTATTCACTTAACCAAGCCATGCAGAACAGAACGAGCACTTCCACGTGCATTCATGCCAAACAACAAAGCCATTGTCTTTTACAGACACAGGAACTTCCCCAAACAAAACGTCATCAATAAAAATATCTTCTAAGCTGTTTGACCTTTTCAGTCTTTCATTAGTTCAGTTTGATGGGCTGTGTGATGCATAGCTGGAGACAAAAAAAAAACCCAACCGTAGACTTGACAAGCTCAAGATCGAATCTCTTAAGAGGCATCAAGATTAATCTGCTATTCTACTCTTGACCATGAGATGGAGATCTTGACCTCATATACTGTTTTCGTTACATCCAGCTCTCTGTATTTAATCACATCTTATCTGTTGTGTGGCTGCAGTTGTGGCTTTATGGGTCAGCTGACATTTCTCTGCATAGATTACAATCAATTTCAACAAGAAGCAGCACATTCTGATGGTGCTTACTGTAGATCACTGCTGTTACCAAATGAAATACAACATAGATTTACAAGTCAACCCTCCTATGAGTTTGAATAGTACACTGTGGTTAATAATTGGACAAGCATAATCTAATGAGACAATATATTACTGTGGAAAGTTATCACAGCAGTCATTATCTTTGATTGTGACCCTGGGACACCTGCATTGGAGTCTTTTTACGCATTTTATATAACTACAAAGTGGAGAAAATGTAGTCCTGTGGTTTGCCAAAACTCTGCCGAATCTCCAGGTTGGAAGCTGTAGGAAGGCCTGAGTTTCACTTTTAAAAAACAAAAAAAATCGTTACAGAAACAATTTGGTAAGATCACACTTTATTTTCAAATTCCTCTGAAATTTGACATGCAGTCCTTGAATATCTTATGTTAATGTAAAAACATACATGAATAAATGTAATTGTTTTATTTAGATTTGTAATAAAATACTAAAATGTTTTATATGAAAGCAAAATGCCATAAAATTCTGTATTTTATACATCATGTGACCTTGTAGCCCCCAAGCAGGATTCAGTGAACACAACAATGAAAAAAAAAATCAAAACATGTGCCAGTCAATTCAGTCAGTCGTGATAGTGATATAGAAAATTCATTGCGTGCTTTTTGAAATATATTTTGTAAGCCTTTCTTTTTTTTTTTTACAAGGCAAATTACATCAGGGGGAAGTGATGGACATCAATGTCAACAAATGAACTGCTTGTGATTTTGTGAGTTAAATGTGAGTCCAGAGGAAATGTGAATGACGTGAATTCAGTGATGGTTGAATTTTGAATATATACACAGACATACATTTAAGGTCAACATGCTATTATGAACATATAAAAGCCGACAGATGGACACTAAAACCATGAACACTTGGTGCACCATCACCTCTCCACTGTGCCTCAAGTCCATTATGAAGAGAAACAATCTGTGCTCAGTATAAATACAAATTATACATTTCAAAACACTGTAAAACAACATTTCAAACTTAAATATGGATTATTGACATTATTATGCACAGTTTCACCATTATTAAGTAGATTAAGGCCACGCAGTTTAAGTACACTGTTTGCATATTGCTTGCTTACTTACTGTAGCTGTTCCATTAAAAAACTGTTAATGCTGTTCTGTACAGAGGACACTGTACAGCGTTAATACCTCCATGCAGGAAATGTGCATTAGTAAATATCTGGAAGCTGGCTGTATTTCCTATCCCAGTATCCTCCAGCAAAGAGCCAGTCCTGGGAGCGGTTGTGGGGATTTTGTCCTTGTTGAAACCACCTGAAAATATGGCACACACACACACACTGGCATTCAGTGACACAAGCCTGAAAATCATAACGCAAACAGATAAGAGAAAATAGGAAGGAAGGTCAGACATGCTTTATCACGAGGTTATGGGTAATCTGCATGGTAGACGACAGCTTCAGTTGTTTGCTTTTGACTAAAATTTATTTACTACTGGAGGGAAAAGGAGGCAAGGAGGAATGTTTATTTAGGGGTGGGGTGAGGTGGGGGGTTTCTATGGTGTTTGAGTAATTCCATCTAGTGCCAGTGAGGGGTGCTGCCATGCTGATGGTGGAAGGGAGAGCAGATAAATCACTTTGTCCCCAAACTAGGATTCTCTGTAACGCCTTAACAGGAAATGGGACACAGTCACAGATGAGATTTTCATTTAGAAGAGTAAGACTGGTGTCTGGAAACAGAGACCAGAAGGTCACATGATCACAACACACATTCAGCACACGGCAGTTCTAACCTTGGGCCCAGGGCAGGACTCCTTAAAACGAGGATGAAACAGAACAACAAGACAAGTCAAGAGAAAAAAGGAGCATATCAACATGAGACTGGTGTCAAACTTCTCAACTAACTCACAGCAAGAAAACAAGTCTATTTCCTAAAATGCTGAACTTTAAAGTTAGATAAACTGGACTGAGCCACAACAACCTATGAAGTAAATGTATGTTCTATGAATGCTAGTTCAGCTGAGCCAAAATTTAAAGGATGATCAGAGCTGATGACGTTCACTTTTTGTCAACATTAAATATCAATTATTAACATCTAATGGACACAAATGAATGACGTTGTCTTAAAATTTCTTAGAATTGGTGGGTCCTATGTGTCACAGTGCAAACTTAATGCAAACAGTAGCTGATAACTTAACTTATTAAATCAGTTAAGAGAGGAGAAGGCTGAGTTGTCCAGGTTCTCTAATAGCTTCACCTTGTTTTCCACTCTTCATCTGATTTGAAGCGGTTTTTGCGGGCAGCTCTCTGTTTTTCCTCGAGCCTCTTCTTCTCCTCACTTGCAATATCTATTCAGTAAAGACAAAAATAATAATATTCCGACTGTAGTGAGAGTATTGTTTTATTGTCATGCTCCATTACGTGACTACCATTTATTACCGATGTCGCCATTCTCCATTGCTCGTATGTCTGGTCTCAGCCTGCAGTCTGTCTGGGGAATGACTCCCTCCATCTCCTTGTGCAGCTCGTTCAGCTGCATTGCAAAGGACGTGAAGCTGTACATCTGGAAAGAAGGAAAAGGCTGGTATATTAAAACATCACAAAACACTCATTCGTTTTGAAACCACACTCTTGTGAATGCCTACAATGTACATTTATCTGACAGACCTGGGCAGAGTTGGCTGGCCTGGGTGCGATCCTCCACAGCAGTTGGCTGCCGGGAATCACCTCCACAGTGTCTGCAGCAGGTGAAGGAGCCTCCACATGTTCATCACTGCAACCCTGCAAACAGAAATAATGATGCACTGAGTCTACATATAAATCGAGTTCTCTGCAAGATACATTATTAGTGTATTACTTTTATGTTTACTGAAAGAATACTAGTAATTATTGATGTCAACATATCTGATCAGATTCTGATATTTCATATGACTCAAACTGCATTATTTTCATGATGAGGCATAATAACAAATGATGTGATTCCCTGCTGTTTAGGAGAGAACAGTTCATACTGCTTTGCTGCCTTTTTTCTCTTCTGCTCCTTTCTTGTCATTTTTCTTATGTGCTTCGAAGGCAGCAGGGTCCACGACATACAGGCACTCTGTCCATTTCCCATAGAGGGCACAAAGCTTCTTTTTGCTGTGGGTGGAAAAAAAGAAAAAAAAAATCCAAATAATCTCAGGCACATACACTAGATAATGACTTTAGTAATTTTCAGCTTTAGAAAATGAACCTATTAAAACTTCCTGACAAATAATATCTTCAAAAATCAAACAAGGTCTTTCATGTGTGGCCTCACACTGGCATTTTTGATGAAACGATCCCTGTTAAAATAAGTTTAACCGGCTTTAACGGCTCAGGCAACATCAAACATCATGCTGAATAAACACAGGGGATTTTCTCATCTCTGTGCTTGTTATCAGCATCTCTTGATGCCATGTGATTTCCTTCGGTGTCATTTTGTGTATGTGTATATCTGCATATCTCCTTGTACATCTCTGTGTCTCATTGCATAGTTAGTCTTGTTCTCGTGGATTTGCACACTGCTTGACTCTAGTCATTCATGTCGAATCACTGGCTCTGTCGTGCTACACACTGCCTCTCCTCCGTTTTTTGCCATCTGCTTGTCTGTGTTTCTGTTGCTGTATCACTGATGTGTTAGCTTCCTTCTTCATTAGCTGTCTGTTAATTTTCATTTTGCACTAAAGCCCATGTCCTTCAAGAGATAGTTTCGATGGCAATGAATTATTAATGGGAGAATTGTTAATTGGTAATTTGCATTATGATTTGATTTTATAATGGGCTGTGATGTTACACTTACAGAGTGATAAATTAGCTCAGTTTGGTGACCCCGACCAAACTACTTAACTCAGCAACTCCTGTTTTACAAATGCAGCATATTTACACATCTTATTGAATCACTGTTGCTTTATAATATGGGAGTATGAAGGATCGTGTTTTAGTAGGTATCAGGTAGATAAATTAGCTGTATGGCACTGACTGATATTCCTTCTAATACCTTCTAATTGTCAAGGCAGAAGTTACTTTGATACGGTCCGCATAGCATGATGAGTAGTCTTTGTATACACAGACTACTCATTATTTAAATGACTTTCTGAGCATCGTGCATCACTGTAAACTGTACCTTTTATCCAGAATATACCCCTCAACCTTGTGCAGTTCTTTGCCAAAGAGGCCACAGGGTTTGAAATTCAGAAAGCACCTCTCTCCAGTTCTAGATGAAAAAAGAGAAAAACAGCATGTTATCGCGCTCACTTTCTGCTGAGTCATACCACTCATCTGTCTATTTTCGTCTTTGCTGATCAGGCTTCCGCGAAGTATTTACATCAGCTTCGTCCGACTTGTTCTACTTGTTAAAAATCCACATTCATGCTCTTTAGATAAGTCTAGTGCCCAGCAGATAAGTGCGAGGAAGAAGAATTTCTATCCTCTTACCTGTGGTTGATCACCTCGACATTTCCATACTGTTCAATCCACAGCTGCCCCACAATGATGTTGTGAACACAACATGTAGGATTTGTCCAGGTGTAGGCTTCATTGTACCTGCAGAAAAAAACACACAGCTTCAGGAAAGTGCACATTAAAAATTAAAAACGGTAATGTGTGATAAAATCTAATCAGCTACAAGTTTGTACTTAGGCAGCTCCAGCGTGATGATGCCTTTTGGCTCAGCTTCCACACTCTTGCCCCAGAACTTGAGTTTGGGGTAGATGGATCCATGAAACACAAAGTCTTGTTTCAGGCCCTCAGCGTGGAAGGCGCTGACCGGTGGGTGGTGGCTCACCTGCTCCGATATGAGCCTGAAGCCCAGATCATCTCTGGAAGACCAGGGAGACAGAGGTCCATAGTTGTATTGTATGTCTGGTAAATTCAGTCCATGTATTTTATTATATAATCAGTGTTATATAATCCCATTTACCTGACCAGTTCATAAGTTTCTCCCAGCAGGGGGTTGAAGGGTTTACCTGTTCGCTCCCACTGGGAAGCCACAGCAGACACTGCAAATGCAGCCACACACTGCGAACAGCAGATACACATATAGTCACACACAACGATATGCACTAAACTCACAAAACTACCTAAAAATAGGGTTATATTTGATGCAATTTGAGTCATTTGCACATGTTCTGTTCAGGATGTCACAGAGTGTGCTACCTTCATTCTCTCAACAGAGTCTGAGGAGGCATTGGCCTGGTGGATGAGGTACGTGTGCTCCATGTACTCTGTCAGACGCTGCAGGAAGCTGAGTGGCTCGTTGAAAATCACTGGCATTGTAATCTTGGAGAGTTCCTGAATGACACAAAGTGGAAGTGTGGGATGAGGTTTCATTACAGGGAGAAAAGAAAGTTTCTTAACACGGCAATACTTCAAACGTGTAATTTTCATACTGAGCTATGAAAAGGCTCAAGGGATTTTGGACTTATAGGTCATGTAATAGTATAAGGGAATCATTTGTATGTTGCTTTGGAAGTCTGTAGAGTAAAGAGATGTAAATGGAGAGTTGAATCTATTATCTTTTTTCTGGTGCAGAAAGCTTTAGAAATATCATTTTCAAATGCGGGGTCAATCAGCATTAGAGGTTTTCAGCATTCCATATGAGGATTATGGTGCCTGAACACTTTCAACACCTAATCTGGACATACAAAAAACCAACACAGTAGCAGACTAAGCACTACAACACATTAAAGCTCTATTTTCTGAGAAGATGTTGTTGAACAAGATTAAAAGTATACAGCCGAGCTCGTGGCCCTGTAGGGCTGTATTTAGGTCCACTTGTGCTTTGAGCTATATGCTCATTCTAGCAGGACAACATGCATACAATGACAACAGCTGTGACCAAAAATGACACTGACACTGACTTTTAATTTCATGGTAATCCAATGGATAGTTGTGGAGATTTTAATTAAAACCAAAATGCAAAAATGCAATCCTGACAGTATCACCTCAGGTCAGGGGATCATCAAGATGAGAATGATGCATCCTTTGGGGACTGACTGACTGACACTGAAATCTGTTAGTTATGCTGGTCGCATGGCAAATGAAAACAATAAGTGAACATTATTCTCACCATTCCAATGCAGTTCCTCAAGATACTCCAAATGCTGAAGTCATTCCTTGAAAACATTGGTGCAGGTAAGCTGGTCCTAAAATGACGCACACATTAACACACAGGTGTATCACCTCTGTGAGGTGTGCATGATTAATTGGCTTTGACTTTGTGGTACCACTCTAAAAATAGGCACTTTTCATTAGAGTATATGCATAGACATATAATACTTGTAAATGTCATTTCCTTATTCAGGTACCTATAGTCAACAAAAGCTTTTAATGTATTGTGTGACATATTGGAACAAAGCCAAGAGAAACAATCAACACAGGAATGTATCAGAGGTGGTCTGCAGACTTGGAATCAGCCATCGGTGGCACTTATATCCTAATGCTAACAGATAAAGAGGATAAGCCAGGTAAACCATTGTAAAAGTTTCAGTTGTTGTGAGTAAAAATAATGAGGGATTAACGTAAAGATTGAATTCAAAATGTTCTCTAACACTGCTTGAGGGATTAGCCAACATGGGATCATAGTGCAGAGTGATTACTGCATTACACTGTGACCTTATCAATATTTTACAGCTCCAACACAGAGCTGTGCTCTTTCAATACAACTATTTCTCCTGCCTTTAACAGACTGGCCCTGACTCTAAATTATTCACAGTATGAAGTGGAAATACCTGAGGGAGGACTTGAAAATGAAAAAGAAAAACCGTTGAGAAACTCTTACAGCACTTTGGGAAATATAACAGCCTTACAATGCTATCTGATGTGTTACAAAATATGCAACAATAAGAGTCTGATGTGACGAGACAGACCCTTTGTTCAGTTTGTTCATCTTTTGATGAGAGGTGGATAAAAGCTCTGTGGGGGCATACAAAATCCCTGACCTGTGCTTTGTGATCCCATTGGGCTGAGTCTCCTCCGTGTCGCCATGGTGATCCTCCTGCAACATGCTGGGGCTGCTGCAAGGGCTGCTTAACATGACAGAGCCTTCGTCCTCCTCCTCGTCCTCCTCAAAGGAATGGCTGGCAACTGTCTCAAAGCCGCTCAGGGAGACCTCAGAGTCCGATTCTGACAAAGACAAACATGTGGAGATGATTCAGTATGACCACAAAATGGTTTCGCTGACTGATTCCATGCAACAAGGTGGTCAAAGCAGACACAGGTAGGATAAAAGGACCTGTTAAATAGCATGAAATCAAAAGAGGAATAAAACCCGGCACCCCTGGATATCTTTAACAGTTTGGTAGTAAAACCAGTGTAAGCACATGCATGATAGCAATTAATGATCGACAGATAAAACAGCCAGGCCCATAATTTGTCCCAGCAAGACTAATGTAGAAGTGTTTACTATCCTCAAGAAGTCCTTTGGAAAAGAGGGGGGTGTCTTATAATCACTGTATCATAAAAAGAAAAAAAAACAAGTAAAATAAATTATTATTATTATTATTATTGTTTCTTCTTCTTATTATTATTATTATTATTAATAATAATAATAATAATAATTATAATAATACATGAGATTGTTGGCTAAATAAAAAAAAACCATTATTATTCACAAAAAAGAAAAAACAACAACAATGAAGATAGCAGTTCCATGCAGCTCTCTGGGCTTATATTAGTGTTTACTTTGTTCTTCACTATGTTAATTTCCTATCATGTCAACACAAGTATTAAACTATATGAAAGTTTTTGTTTTCACTGATAAAGTTCAAATATATAAATCCTAAAGTCGTGCAAAGTCTGTGTGCTTAATTTTGTAGTCAATTTC
Organism: Psettodes erumei; assembly: GCA_016785225.1. NCBI lineage: Eukaryota > Metazoa > Chordata > Actinopteri > Pleuronectiformes > Psettodidae > Psettodes > Psettodes erumei. Next base: position 663,004 of record JAFBJZ010000864.1, on the reverse strand, counting down.
TAAATCACCAGTCAGGCACATTGTTTTTTTTCACTACACCATGCAGGTTTTTCATACCAAAAACAAGCATTATTGTGAAAATTCTTCTTTCCCAACAGAACCAGGCAAGGCTGGAGCTTACGTCACACTTGATGAGAGGCAAACCTACCAAAGACATTCACCAGCAGGAAAAAGTATTCCAGTGTCCTATAGGTGAATGACAGAGCAGTGAGCGTGAGCTCGTCACAGAACCTCCTGCGTCTCCTGAGCGTGTTTGATAACTTGTCAACTCACCAGACACGGCGTCATAGAACTCATCCTCGCTGAGGGCACTCCGTGGCGAAGATCCCTTGACGACGGATTGCTCAAGTTCGTGGTGCTCCGTGGCCAGAGTCTGCAGTGCTTCAGAGAGGATCTTATTCTTCTCAACCTCCTGCTCCAATTTCAGACTGCGCACCTGAGCTTGCCACACATGCACACCCATAGACACGCACACACACAAAGAAAGAAAGGGACTAATCACTCATAGAAACACGAACCAACATGAATCCTAGTTTCCCTCATTTGATGACAAATAAGAGGCCAAGTTTTTATTCCAGCTGTCATCATGAAACAGAAGACAAATGTGTGTGACGAGACCGGCTGCGATGGCAGTGGGTCTGCAAACAGCGCATTGATCCTGCTGATCCTCCTCCTGTCCTCTGTCCTCTCATTTTCAGACCCATGGAGAGAGACAGAGTTGGAGCTGAGAGGGATGAGCCATGTTTATGTGTAACGGGGGGCAGCTGCCTCAGCGCTGCCGTCTCAAATGGCCGGCCAGAGAACATGATTCCTGTGGAGGAGAGGGGATCAAGTGACGGGTAATAGACTCCAATATAAACCATTAACCAAAGCTCTCTTTTACAGAAGCCATTGGTGTGGTTAATGTGAAGATGTGCTCCTTTCTGACAATATATAGACCAAATTACCACTAAAGGGACACTGTCTTACTATGGACCGTCAAAGAAACGAGAGGGAAAATTTCTGGTAATTTATAATCCACAAAATTGTAGGCAGGCAAGGTGAAGTGGGGATAAAGTGCTCTACTATAAAGTCTGGGATTGCTTGCCATTGTTGCACTATACTAAACATGAAAGAGGAAATTCCTGCTGCTTGACCCCTCCGCAGGTGGTGCTAAAGTGCGAACCAGCGCTGCAGGAGCTGGAAGTGATGCATTACCTTTCCTTCACAGGGGGAACGTGTACAGGCGCTGCTGCTTTCTTCAGACTGTGGACCGTCTCATGCAGACTGAGATATACTAAACACGTGTGAGTTATTTCTATTGAACCCAGGCCTATTCATGGTAAACTCTGTGAGCCTGCGAGCCTTTTATTGCATGCTCTGCTCCTGCAAATCACAGTTCAAAAGACCGCACAGCTGAGAGATCGAGGCCTGGCCCAGGTGTAAACCCTGAAAGCACTGGACTGGCTGTTAAACTGAGAACATTCAAATGGTTTTTGACAGCCTGTGTGCACCCCAGCAGAGCCATCTCCACTAAAGATCCCAGAAAAATTCAACTGTCTTGTTTGTGAAATGAAGCTGAGTTCGAGTAAGAGGAGAAAATGCGACAGTACAGGCCATGTTGAAACTGAGATGGATTTTTTTTCCAGAACGGCTGGTGATTTTAATAATTCAGTTTACCAATTCACTTTAGTATTTAACTGATTTGTCAATGTCTCAGTCTATGTTAATATGCAAATGTCGTGTTTTAGATGCAGAAAATGACACGGCACGCTACAGCGACTGATCCTGTGCATTATCACATGAGGGTGAACATGCCTTGATTTACATATTCAACAGCTCCACGGGGCAGTCATCACCACACTCAAACATGACGGAGCATCAAAAGCAGCAGCTCAACTACTTATCAGTTTAGACAATCAGCAGGGCGTAGACATCAACTAATGCTCATTCTGATGCGATGCCCAGACAGAGATCTGGTTCAGAAAAGACGCTCACACTTAGATCTTTAATGCCACCAAAGTAAGTATCGTTGTGTTGCAGTGCACATATCTGTAAGTTCAGCTGCAACAAAGATTTATTCAGACAATTTTCTACTGAAATGACCCTTCATCTTTTTTTTTGCACATATGCATGCAGAAGCAGCATTTAGCATTAGTTGTACAATGTGGGACAATACAAAACAAATTTTTCTACTGTTACAGATTTTTAAGTTCTCAGCATGTCAGGCCATGCTATTCAGGATTTTATGAATATCCTGCTTCCTTGTTAAGCATTGTTTGTCTTGCTGCGTTTGACAGCAGCTGAATCAGAGTGCTGCTGGGCTTGAGGCCTGCACAGTAAAACCCCGCTGGCTCAGTACTGTTTGCCTCCATGTTGACATGTACAGTACAATACTGATGCAATTTCAAAACTTTCTTTCATGGAGGGATGTAATCTATCCACTGGATCCTTCCATTACAATCAAATCCATTGAATCACACACAAAGAGAGCCCGTCTGACAGCTTATAATCACTGCACTGCACTCAGCTGCTTTCATAAACAGGTTTAAGCTGTGTTGATGCTTTCTTATGAAACGTTTTGTTTTCATGTTTCATTCTTTAAAAACAACAGGACTGTATATCTGAGGGTCACAGACAGTAAGGATCCTGCTGATTACATTATTTATAATGTGCATGTTTTTCAAATTTATATGCAGCAATGAAGACTGCTACACTTGGAAAACTTAACATCTTTGCACAAACAATGTCCTGGTTACATAATCCACAGAGGTCAATACAAAAATGGAGATTTTTACTTGTCACAGAAATACACTTTACCCTCACTTTACTGGATTGGCAGACATTTTCCAGCAGGTAAAACCAAAACAAAATGTAGTAAACTACAAAATAAATGGTATAATAGACAAAAACTTGACAGGATTTGCAACCAAAGACACAAATCTGTCCTGGGGAAGCAGACACTTACCCCTTCCTGTCTGGAAAAGAGGCTGAGGCAGACACCGAGACTGGAACTGGTCTCACTGGACAACTCACAGATTTCTTGCATTTTCTGCAGTATGGCAAATGGAAAGCCTGAGGGAACAAACACACAAAGTACTGACTAATATGAAACAAAAAAGTCAGACACCCACACACATAGTGAAATAATATTTACTTTCTGCCAGCTGGTCATTTTTCAGCATGCAAAGGAAAGATGCCACCTCTGTCTCGAGCTTCTTCTGGCTGGCCTCTGCTGCCTGGTTTCAGACAGTTAAACCATTTGCAAATGAACAAAAGTGGGAAGACCGGAGCGGCATTGTAGATCAGCAAATGCACTGTGGGTTATTATGATATGCTATTTATGCTATTTATGGATTTGTTTTTGTTCAGAGTCACCTGTAGTGAGTCTGTTAACTCCCCTAGTGATATCACTTCCTCCTCCTCTTCCTCCTCGCTGCCCTGCTCTTGGGAGCAGTAGTGTGTGCTGTAAGCTGAGTGCTCCTCCAGTGCATCCAGCCACGCCTGCAAGACCATGACGGATTTTTTGCCGATTCATCATAAAAAAACAATCATCATTCGAAACAGCGACTGGTTCTTTACAAGTGGAACCATCCTACACAAAATGTTCATACTTTGTCACAGTGGGTTTGAGGTTACTCCCAATGGACACAAGAAACTTACTTTTCTCGTCGCCTCTGGGTCACACTTAGGCGATACCTTGAAGTGATGCACGCTGTCATCGAAGCACTTCAGGGTAAAAAAGCAGTGATCTTTGGCTCGGATCTGGAAATGCCAATATCAAAAACATAATGCCTTATGAAAAAATGACCCACAAATTCAACACAGGGGTTAAAGACCAGTGTTTTGTTCATAAAAGTTGTCTTACCAAACAGTGAGCGTGTGTCAGGGATTTACAGCCTTGTCGTCTCACATTAGAAGCTGCATCTGACCTTCATATGAAAGAGAAAGCTGTTTTGCCAAGGTCTTTTCTTTTGGAACCGTATTTTTGTTGACAGAGGACAAGTCTTCAATGGAAGTATAAAAGACAGAACCTTTTTATTTTTAACTGATTCACTGTCTGTCACCTCCAGCACCTCTCTAATCTAAACAGTGCAGAATAATTATCTACTGTGGAGACCTTTCCAGGTGCCGTTCAAGGAGCACTGATAAGGTAAGAGGTGGCACCTACTGTTTTGAGTACCAGGATAAAACTCCATCCTGAAGGACGATCCAAGTGGAGCGCCAGCCAAAAAACCGAGAGCTCTGCAGGGACACAGGAGAAGAATCAGCAGTTGATTTTCAGCAATTTCCATCATTGTTAAGTGTTGTTTTTTTTTGTGACTGAGAGTGAGTACAGCTTTAATGATACCTATGCTGCATTTCAAAGTGCTCTGAAAAGGCTAAAAACACAAGCAAATAAAAATGATTTTTAAACAATTTTTTTTTTTTTAAAGGGCTATGATGCAAACACACAAGAGCAGGCTGAGTCTGTGTTTGTTCACTCACTTATTAGCTCAGCAGGAAGTGAAAATGAAGGCAGCTTTGAGGGTTTTGCGACGCTCTGGTCACGTAATTCGGAAGCTGCCGTAATTGCCCATTTTTGACTTTTAAGTAGCGCTCACATCAACATCCAAGTGGTAATTACAACTGAGAGTATTTTCAGCCGCAGATTAATACACATTTGGCGTGCTAGCATTTCCGGGATCAGGATGGAATCACTGGGACTGAGTCAAAAAAAACCACAGTGGCTCTCTCGTCGTAATGAGGCAATGTCACTCAGTGAAACTGTGGCCCATTGATGTGTCTTTAATCAGTTTTGGATAACAACGGAGCTCTGTGGCACAAAGGAACACAACTCCAAACAGTATGTGCTCGCAGGATAGAGTCACTGTTGATTTTGTATTTTTCCATTCACAATGGCTCACGTGACTACTTGCATGTGCGAAGGGTCGCTATTGATGTTGACCCCACAAACTAACAACGCTCCTCTCCGCAGTTCCCTTCAGCTCTACGGCGTTTCAGCATCTTTTAGCTCACTGTTTTAGTTTTCCATCTTGCAGCGTTACACATTTTGTTTCACCCTGTTCACTCTTCTAGCATTGTTTAGTTGTCCAAAGCAGGTGGCCGTTCTCGCAGGAAAACCTGCGACCGAGTTTACACGACCTGCTCAGCACCAAACACCAGACAGACAAAGGATTAAAATTGTCGAAGAGCCAAATATTTTCCTGGGGGAGAAGACATTTTGGTTTGTTGTAGCAGGATAAGCACAGGTGTCAGTGAGGACGCTGATGATGGCTGTATTCGTTAAGTCTTCATTAAGGCTATTAGTCACACCTGTGCTTTTCCTCCTCGTAACGTGAAAAGGCGTCACTACTATCGCGCTATCGGCAGCACGTTTATGTCATTACAGCTGTATTATCGCACATTGCTGATGTGCTCTTCATTGTGCTGACATTCAGTGAAGCAGTAAACATTACCCCCCCAATCCAATTCACTGTGTAGCAATTCACCACGCAGCTAAACTGAGTTTCATACGCGTTCCAGCTTTTCTTGACCCCCTTTGGTTTCTTTTTAAGGTTATTTTTCAGAATAAGAGCAAATACTTTCATCGTCAATTCTTGTCAAAATCACCAAATTCTTAAGGCAGCATCCATATACACATTGTATGATTTCTCATGTGATAATAATGATCTCATTAAAAGCGCACTGGCATCCACTTCAAATCAGCCATACTTACAATCACAGTAAATTCACAAAAAGGTACAGAGACATGGTTAATGTGCTGTGAAAATTACATGTTTTAAGCAATATTTTGACATATTCCTTGTAAGGTGGCAGTGACAGATACACTTAGCATAATATCTCCATTTTGTTTGTGTTTTCTAAATCTGGGATGGACTGTGCTCCCTCCCACCAGAGATAAGGATTCCCCGACCTTACCTTCCACAGCAGTCCCTCGTACTTCTTGACATGTCGGGTCATACCCTGAAAAACACAAGGAAAGTACACAACAAATCAAAGAACAAGTCAGAACCACTTCAGGGAGTCAACTATCAGCTGAGCACTCACTCGATGAACGCCGCCTTCGAGGGCCTGCTTCATTGCCGTATCACTGGCCAGGTCAAACACTGTCTGCCCTGTGAGTTATAGATACAACAGGTAACCACAGCAGAGCACACATACACAGTGGGGAAAAGTACTGGCTGACTGAATGATATTTAGAAGCTTGTGACAACTGTTAAAAATACCAAAGAGTCTTTCACTGTAAACCCACCCCAGCTCATGCTTCTCATATAATCATCACTGTTCTGGCACCAGTAATTAGACCTTAAACTTTCTTCAGAACTGTGAGTCAGTTGCTATTTTTTGGGGGGTGAAAAAAAAAATGAAATGGGTGAAAAGTTTTCTTTCAACACCAGGAATAATATCTTATGGTACCATCAGCAGTCTCACAGTAAGTATTAAACTAAAGTTACTCAAACAGGAGCAACCGGTGCATTCGCTGGGGACTATTTTCAACTGCAGATGAACATAAGTGAATAGCTACAGCAGCAGAACAGCGTGTGTGGGATTGACTTAAAATGATCTAAAGTGTGTCTGGTCATGGTAATGAGAGAACAGGTCCCCCACTTTCTGGGCAACAATAGAGTTCAATAGCACAGAAGAATAAGACTTATCAGGTGTTGGCGACAGTGGAAATTCTTGTTAGTAAATTCAACACCTTAACAGTTCTGGGTTCTCACCGTTCTTGTTCTTCATGTTCGGGCTGGCTCCGCTCTTGAGCAGCTTCAGGGCACACTGCTTCTGGCCTCGATAGGCTGCACAGTGCAGTGGTGTGTTACCCAGCAGATCTGTGCAGTTGATGTCTGGAGGCTTCTTTTTGCCGAGCTACAGCGACCACACGGCACAAAAAACCCCCACATGTGTTATCCGAACCCAATTATCCTGCAGATCTTTATTATTCTGCTAACAACTGAAGCATGACCCTTTAATTTCTCATTCTGGGCCAAAAAGCTGGAATAGTTAAGGCTGCAAATGGCTTTCCAGAAGTTAACTCCCACTGCTCATTTTTGTGCGTTTGAAGAGACTTTTTTTCCCAGAGCTTTTCCTGATGAGGTTTTTCATTGCCAATTGTGTTGCTGTAACTGTTCTCCAAAGGGCGTAGTCAACTCTAGACTTGTTTTGACTTGTCAATATGCAAAGATATTGAAAAGTGTCACTGTATTTTTAGATACAAATAACTGAGTTTAACTGAGTTTAATTTTTAAAAATATTCATTTCCCCCACCACATCAACAAAAGAAATCACCAAAAATGAGCACAAGCCATAATTCAACATTATTATTGGTCAAAATTTAAATTAAATTACGTTTAACACTGTAAATTCATACCAGATGTAAGTTTCTGGTACTAACCAGCTGAATTAGAGTTGAAAGGTCTCCTTCTCGTGCTGCTTCCAAAAGTTTCTCCTCTTGTTTTCTCTCCTCTGTTCTTTCAGCCGCTGGAAGATGATTTGCACAAGAAAAAAAATGTGCAATTTCAGAATTAAAACATTGCAGAAACAACAAATGGGTAGTAAATCATTCATTGGGAGATTTCAAACAATATGCTTTGATGAAATATCTTAAATGACAAATATGTATCTCTCACCTTCCAACATGCCTCTGATCTCTGCATTTTGAGTGACATCTTTGGGAATCTGTGCTGTCCCATTGATGACAGTAGCACATGCATCATAGTGCAGCAGCAGCATGACAACCTCCTGATCAATATGTGATTGATTGATTGATTGATTGATTGACTGAATGGATGAATAAATGCATGCACAAAAACCATACTATCAACAAAGGGAAACTTAAAATCTGAATGAAGAACTGAGGTACCTTTCTTCCCGTGAAGGCAGCTTTGTGAAGCGGAGTGTCTCCGATATTGTTGGGCAAGTTAACATCTGCCCCTGCCTGCACAGTGTAACACATGCTTGTTACTCACGCAAATATATTATACAGTATGGTATGTTCTCAAGAAAAGAAACCCGACCTTAAGCAGTTCCTCCACTACATCTTTGTGCCCAAAGTAACAAGCCAAGTGAAGAGGCGTCCATCCCAGGTTAGACTTACTCTTACCTGAGGAAATAAATGACACACTGCATTGTACCAATGGACTATGATTAATTTTATTCCCATCTGGGGATCATGTACCTTTGCAGTTGATGTTGATCCATATCTCCTCCCTGATCTTGGACATGAGGAGCTTCTGAATCCCCGGCAGATCTCCATTCCGGGCACAGTGCAGGAACTGCTCCTCTGGCTCCAGCTCCTCCATGGACTCCTGCGGAGGAAACAAACAACGGTACAAAAAGATTCTTTTTCTACTTGTGGCTCAACTGTAATTAATAAGATTCTTTCAGATGGACACACGCTCCAAGTCCTTGAGACAAAAATGCAACAGCTATGCTTCTCACAGGTCTAACAGGAACAGTACAGTTTTTTTTAATTATTCTTTTTTATTTTCTAGAAGCAACATTTAAGCCAGAAAATATTAAAAGGAGATTACGCTCAGTTAAAGTGGGGCACTTCAGTAACTTTGTGTGTCACTTTCATGTAGTTGCAGGACTTACAAAAGACAATTCAAGTGAATATGCAGAGACTCAGATACCCCAGCTCCAAAAAACAAAAGCAACAACAACAACAAAAACATTCTGTATCCTTAATTTCCCACAATGCAAGTGAACAGTGTCTCTCATCAGACCATCCCTGCCTGGTAAATATCTACGTCACCTAGGATTTCTGCTTATAATGTGTAGTCTCAAAATCCAAGCAGAAATAACCCTGATGACATCACATCACCATGACATCATCAGGGTTACTTTCTCAGATATTATACAATGGTTTTCACTGTTTTGACTACTCACTGTGACGATTGAGCTTATCTTGTAAAATCAATGGACTAAATCTTGAAAAACTCTTCCCCAGTGCTCAGTCTGGAGAAGTTGGAGAAGTTTCATCCTCCTTTGTTGTTTAGGACATGTGAGGAAAAAGTCACAAGAGCCTTATTTTGTCAGGTGGTGAGGAAAAAGGGGAGAAGAAGCAAATCAGAGTTATTACAAGAGGTGGCGGTCACCAGAGCAGCCTTACAGGAAGGAAACCACTCCTCCTTCTCCCCTTTATACAGCCTGTGTCTGATTGACACTCTGTACATGCAGTCAAATCGCTGGTATGTGGGGATAAAAAGGAGAAGCCTTGCTTTACGCAATGCTATGGATCGTCACGTGTCTATGAGGAGGGAGTAATGATCCACATTGAAAAGGGAAGACAATGCCACTATGACACATGCAAGGCAGAGAAAAAAAAAGGTTGACTGGCACTGAAACAGGTTTACCTGGGACTGAAAAGCACGTGATGGTTTTACCAGTAAAACAAATTTAGAAACTCCCTCTACACACTGGGACTATATGATCGGAGTACTTACAAAGCTTTGTTTCATGTGTCTGTCATCCATATTTTAAATCCCTTTTCATTTGTATTTTCATTCATTGATTATAGTGTTTATTCTGATATCTCCTTTTACTCAGTGTTGACTGTCAAATTTCTCACTCAAGTCATCAATAATTTAAAGGTTTCTTTATGCTGGATTTTTTAAATTCTAGGGTATGGATATCAGTACCTGCATTTGGTTTATATAATATATAATTTAATACAAAAGCAATGGCAACTACTTTGTTGATCAAATAATTGTTTAAGTAATTTTTGCACAACAGTAAACATTTCCTTGCATCGCCGAGTATCCAATTGTACACAAGACAAAGATAAGATTAAAGAAAAGTCCAAAACAAATAATGCAAATTTGTCAAGAAAAGCTTTAAACTTCCCTCTTCTTCTCACCAATAAATCATATTGTGGCCCTTCAGATTTGTCTTGTGATCCTTTGGAAGGGCCCTGACCCCTAGGCTGGGATCCACTTGAACCATCAAACTCTATTCAAAACTCTGTTCTTGCAGAATCAGTACTTTTGATACTTTACATTACTTACATTTCTGAGCTTTTACAGGATCAAGCCTTTGATAATAACTTGTAAATATATATAATAATTTGTAATGCAGTAACATCACATTACTGAATTGGTACTTCTATTTAAGTCAAGGATGTGAATATTTTTACCTATATTATCTACAAACTTTTTAGACGTTTTAGTAAGTTATTTTAGATTCTGTAAAAAAAAACAACCTATAAGACTGAATCTACTTTTAAGTCTGGGTAACATGGCCTCATTAAATAAATATTATATAACAACATTTCTTGGTTAGCTCAAGCCCTCCCAGTTGTGGGGTAAATTTTTGATGTAAAATCAGTTTGAACTGAAGCCAGGTTTTTGTCTGAAGCAGCTGACACGAAACGGGCAGATGTGAGCAGCACGCGGTGATCGGCGGGCACTTACTGCTTCAGCTGGTCCAGTCCTGTGCGGTGAAAGCCAGGGCTGCTCTCACACGGGCCCTCGGTGAGGCTGCATGTGATGGTTTAAGCTCCTCTGAGCCGCCTCCTGCTGCTCTACCGCAGCACACGCAGCGCGGCGCATGGCACCGGGCGCATCGCACCGTCACTCACACGTCACGCATTTCTCCTTTACCTTCGACCGCCAAAACGATGGTGAAACGCAGCTGTCTGTGTCACACGCACACATACGCACACCTCTGCTGTGTGTGTGTTTATACTGACATCAGCTGATCTCCGCAGAACGGAACTCGCCCGGGCAAATCGTTCGCACCTTTCAGAATAAGAGCTGAGCGTACGATTTCTGATAAAGTATAAGTGGTGCGCGGTCAGCTTTGGGAAATCTCCCTCAAAAACAGCAAATTGTTTTAATCGCCGAGTGGCAAAATGTGTCCAAATGCTTTGTCATATGTTGAGGGAAAACGCTGCAGAACCCGGAAGTAAAACGCACGCAGCCCGAACTGCTTTTGCCCTGGAAACAGTTTATCCTTCCACACATACTGTACAGACTGGACGTCTGCATGTAGTTCATGTGTTATAAGTTTAACCTCTTGTATCTTTTCACTGACCTACTTTAACATTTTAACTGCTGACACTTAATGATGACATAAACAAATGGCTGACATAATAAATCCGGAGAACGAAGAAGACCTTCAGTCTCAAGTAAGTTTTCTTTTCTTTGACACCCTCTCATACTTGAGTTAATATCTCTGGTTTAGACTACCTGGCACGTTGCGTACGCCGCCCGATTTCTCGTAGTATTTTGAAGGGGCCTGCGGAGAACACATAAGCCGGATAACACCTTTTGGCAGTTGTACCAAATTCCCAACATCAGACAGTTTAATATTGGTTTAATGTTGAACTCAGACATCACTGACAACAAATCCAGACAGGCTGACAGGTCTGATAATATTGGCGCGAAGAAACCTTTTCGGTATCTGTCTGAGAATCACAATGGTGGTATAATTAAAATGCATACGCATGAGCAACTGTGCACGAACCATAAAATAAGGAGAAATACTCTCTCACACACTGCCGGTTGCTCCCACGGTGCCTGGGTTCATTAACATATATGCATGCGATGTTTGAAGCTCAGCAGGCGCTGCACTGCGGTGACACATCAACATTCTGCAGCCAGAACAAAATGAAAAAGCACGGGGAAAAAGACAAAATATGGTCACAGCTTAACACCATCCAAAGCCAGTTGTAGCTTATTTTTATCCGGTTGTAATTTACTTCTGTGCTTGTGCCTGTCTCACATATACTAATATAATATTCAGACCATCAGGCGTCCAACTTTCCACAAAAAAGAAAAGGGAATACCCAGCAATCTTTGAAAAAGAGATTTTGCTCTTCCGAAGGTATCACCACATTTCAAAAAAGAAGAAAATAAGTCATTTTTTCCACCTCATTCACACATAAACAAACACGACTACCTGTATGTCCTATGAGTAATATTGACATGTATACAAAAATGTAAAATGAAATTATGTTACATCGATATGGACAAATATAACTGGTAATAAATCCTCTTTTTTCACATGGTACAAACTGAGCACAAACATGTTATAGTCCTTATTCCACCTTTTTTGGATTAGCAAACAGAGGCAAAAGTGGGGAATTTAGATAAAAATCTATTTCTGGCATCCAGAGTGAACATTTTATCATACAGATGGTTAGAACACTCTGAGGATTAAAGCAGTAGCATTAAATCTGTGGTTTAATATTGCGTGCTTTGGATGCATCTGTGCAGATGAATTTGATGATGTTATTTAACAAAAACATTATGTAGGTTAGAGTTTGAAACTTTCAGTACCTATCATGGTCTAAATCCTGAAATGACTTTATGGATTAATTGATATCTGATTCTACAAACTCACATTGATATTTTTATGTGGTTTTATCCCATTTAGATTGAAGAGGTTGAGGCTCTGTCTTCCATATATGGTGATGAGTGGTGTGTCATAGATGAAGCATCCCGAATATTTTGCATCAAAATATCCAGCGGTATAGAGGAGCCTAAACTGACAGCATGTTTGCAGGTAGAGAATATATATATAAAGTCACATATAAGTCAGTAAATCACTAGTGTCTGTGCTTGCAGTTTGTAATCCAGTTTATTATTTTCTTTTCTTATTGATCAGATAATTCTCCCACCTGATTATCCAAGCACAGCCCCGCCCATGTACCAGATCAAGTAAGTCCATTTGCCTTTCAAATTTAATCTTGAGGCGATCTGCTGAACAACATCCCACTCAAAAACCCTCTCCTCGCCCTACTCAATAACCCTCTGTTTGTTCTGGGCTTTTGCAGCGCGGCGTGGTTGCGAGGCCCTGAGAGGGCCAAATTGGCAAACAGCCTGGAAGACCTCTACGTGTGAGTACTTCTCATAATCTCTGACTTCACGAGGAGGTACTATAGAGTGATATTAGCCACAACAAAAAACCTTTCACCGTTGCGTCCAGTGCCGTCTCTCCTCAATCTGTCTCTCAGAGCATCCACCCTCATATGGAAATCTTTAACTCACAACAGGGAGCATGTGGGGGAGAGCATCCTCTACCTCTGGGTGGAGAAAATTAGAGAATTCCTGCTGGAGAAATCCCAGAGCTCAGAACCAGGTGAGGTGAAATAAAATTCATGCTCAAGGGCAGCACTTATATGAGCAATTCATATTGAACTGAAATTACACTTGATCACCACTTAAAAGTGAAGCAGAGCAGATAACAGCATACAGACATGCTTCTTGCACTAATTACTTCTAATGCAGCATGTGGAGAAATCCAAAGCCTGAGCAGGTCCGCTGTAGTTACGGTTGGTGATCTGTGATTGGACAATCTGCGTTCAAGGAAGTAGGTTTAGAGGACAGTCAAATTCATGCATTCCAACAAGAGCACATGATGACATGCATGCATGTCAGCAACTTTGGCCTGATAAAACCCACTCCCACTCCCCCTCCTGTAGCCTTGTCCATCTAAAATTCTGCTAGGATGCTCCTCCATTAGTGATCCAACTATCTGATGTGGTCTAACCCTGTGGTAAGTCGCACACAAAGGCCGGTAGGTGTCTCCTGTGTCTGGCTTTGAGTGACTGGACTGAATGAAGATCAATATCTGTGTAATGCCTTCTGTTACCTTTGCTGAATCTTTTGAAGTGTAATAGTAAAAGATACCCAAAGTAAAGATTTCCTGCAGCATGCATGGGGGGGGGTCTGATCTGTCTTGGTTTTCTATAGCCAAGCCCAGAAGTATCTGCTATTGGAGCAGATGGTCTCCATTGTGCAACACGGATGAAAATATTAACTATCATCCCCATAGTTGTCTGACGTAAATTGTCTTCTCTCCCTAATTCGTGTGGTAATTTGTATAGTTGCAACACTATGGCTTAGAGCAGCAGTTTTGACCCATTCAAATTACAGGTGATGGTGGGGAGTGGGAGGAAGGGGGATGGGAGCTGGGAGCCAGGCAGGGGAGTGATAAGCCTGAAGATCCACATTTGACAGAAAAGGAAATGAAAAGGGAGTAAACACAACAGTGAGGACATGAAAGTAGAGAGAAATAATGGGCCTGATGATGAAATTCGGGCGAACGTGACCAGAAAGAAAACAATGGATGAAAAAAAAAATCACCTAAATATGAAGGCCCACCTACTTTTTAAAATAAATTTAGAAGCCTGTGTACTTGTATCTGTGTGTGTAGACACAGAATAAACAGTAAGACATTACCCTGCCTCAAATGTGTTGATACATGTATATACATCACAATACACAGTGTTTTGTATCTGATCCCACTGCATTAGCGTACAGTGTTTGGACATTAACAGCATCGTCAGGTCATACATTATGAATTGTTTTTCTTGGTTTAGTAGGTCATGGGGCCCATTTTAGTGTAAATGTTAAGGTCCTGTAATGCTAATTTGGCAATAATTTGCTCACTAGGGGTCATTTTAATGACAGGCTGGCTGCCCTGCAGACAAGCCAGTGAAAATCATTTCAGCACCAGGTTTGGGATTAAAAAGACAAAACCTTAAAAAGAACATTGTGTTTGTTTTTTTTTTTTTTTTTTTTACATGATGTGCTTCAGTGGATCAACCCGAGATGAACCTAACGGCTGAGGAGGAGGTAGATGATGATGAAGACATACCTGACTTCCGGACTTTGAAGCTGAACACAGAAAATGCACATCTCTTCATGGATCATGCAAACGGTACCGCTTGTTTCACTGCACTGGATTCAGTGATCAAAATTAAAACGCAGCTCAGGTTATGATGTAAAACATTTTGTCATGCAGATGAAGAGGTGCCTCCAATAAAACATGGGAACGCCATCACAGACCGACGCAGCACCTTCCAGCCTCACTTAGCACCTGTGGTGACTCCCAGACAGGTACAGCGCACACGTCTGAATGAATTTTTCAACTGAAGGGAAGGGAAACTTACTTACTTTTCTGGACCCGTGAAGACAAGTGGGCAAACAACAGCTTGTACGAGTTTCAGTAGAAATTCCCTGATGAGCGTCTTGTAGAAAAGAAAGATATTCATGTGCTAATTTACGCAGCAATTTCCCAAAATCATCAGGCTCGTTCCTGCATGCTTACCTCTTGCGCTCTGGTAACGTACCAGCTCATCTTAAAAGCTTCCACCCGCTGTGAAGCGCAATCTGAACAAAAATATTTACAGACTCAGTCGTCCTCAGGAGACTGGATAACCCAATCACACCGATCAGCGACAACATTAAAATGGGTAACTGATTTTAATATTGTGGCAAAAAAACAGTGGGGCACAAATGCATGCACAAAAGTTGTGTTTTTAAAAAGGAGAACTGGAAATAAATATACTGTATAACATGAAATACAGATGTGATATTGAAGGGCATACGCATGAAGGAAGGCTGAGCATTTTTAAAATGTGTGTGTAAATGGTTTTTGATTTTCAAATCAGAATTAATGATCGGGGAGAAAAACATCAGCCAGTACTTTTAAGAATTTAGGTCATGTTTGGCAGATGGAAACGTGTTCAGCTGTGTAATCATCTTGTAGGGACGCAAAGATTAACAACTGAGGCAACTGGAAAACATAGGAGAGGCAGAGAGAGTTTGGAACACTGAAATCCTAATTGAAAAGAAGAATCATAGTTTACTGTTAAGGTATGTTTAGCCTTGATGGAGGGACTTAATGAAAGTTAAAAGTGTAATTTCTTCTTCATAAACAGTTGACAGTCTTGTGTGACAGTCAAGATGCCTCAGATGGCACGTTGACCTCAAAAGTTGTTATCACACAGAATAGCATCATTTTCAGAATTGACTTCCTTTTTCTAACGTAAATCCACTCAGGGTTTCAGTACGAAAGAGGTTTAGGTTTAACACCGTGTAGATCACAGAGTAAAATCCTTGTGTCAGCAGTGAGTACATCAAGACACTCACTGTTCCACCCGTCATGTGTTACAGGTTAAAATGGTCCTGGAGAAGCTGTACGAAAACAAGAAGATTGCTAGTGCTACTCATAACATTTATGCATACAGGTCAGTAATGTATATCTATCTATGTATATATATATATATATTCAAGCATATTTCTCATGGCTTTACAATGCAAGTCAGTTTCATAGTATGTCTATTACTCGAGAAAAACATGCGATAAAGAGAGTCAAGGCCTGCCTGTCTTCTCCAAAGGGCACATTACTGCAATTAAAGGTCAAATAAGCAGCAGAGAAAATGAAGGCTATCTGACAGTATTGTGTATTATGTCAATAGATGTTTCCTTCTGTGTGAGTGTTGTCTTATGCATGCCTGCTGATGTGCGAGAGGTTTTTTTTTAGCGTGGTCTAATTAGGTCGATGTCGAGCTGCTGTTGCACTGCCTGGTTGGAGGCGATGCTGACATTTAGACCACTAAAAAAACCCCAAAAACGTTTCCAGCATAGAGGCTGCTGGTGTCACAGCACCATTCTCTGACCAAGATGTTTGAATGCTCCACCACCTAATGCCAAGCTGTTGTCATCCTGTCTATTGTAGGATTTACTGTGAAGACAAGCACAGCTTCTTGCAAGACTGTGAGGATGACGGCGAGACAGCCGCAGGGGGGAGATTGCTTCACTTACTGCAGGTTACTCATTTAATTAAGAAAACGCCGTCTTCAATGGAACAGATGAGTCTTTCAGCTTTGTGTAAAAAAAAAAAGTAATTCTGCCAAAAGAACTGATGGATTAGTCGCCGCAGAGCACACAAAGCCCATGCCCAGAATTGATATTACAACTACATTTTCAAATTTGCTTGCTGCACCCAACTTCATTTTGGCTTCTGCATCCTTAATTGGTGTCTGTTCAAAGCTCCCTTGTTCGTTTTCACAATCTGCATAATTTGGCATCTGCTGTGGCTTTTAAGTATGGAGTTTTTCATGGATTCCAGCAATATAATAATATACTTCATGTTGTCTGTGGTAGTTCCCAGCTAAATTTAAAGACATGTTCTTGAAACACAAGTATGACATATTAAACTACAGATTGTGAATTTTACAACATAAGACATAACATAACACAACATAATGTACAGTTTTTCATAAATATGTATTTGCGGGTACTCCAGAATGACTAATTTGCTCTTAATCAAGATGTCAGGTAACATGAAGGACAGGTGGTTGCATCATCAACTACCACAAATAAGATTTTTGATTAGTCGGGTGATTTAATCAGATTTAAAGTTCATTACCCAGTTATATAGTACATCATAATCATGATATCAACTCAGAATCATGATGTGAAAAAAGGTGTAATAGCTCATCTTTGATGTGGAGCCAAACATTCATTTGTGAAAGTATGCTTCTTGAGAAACATACAGTGAATCAAACACAGCGATGGAGTGCTTAACAGTTTGAAATGACACCACACCACTGGTATTAACATAATATGTAAATTTCCACTTTGCACCTCTCCGGGCAAATTTGGTGCCACAATAGTAATTTCACACACTTATTAATCTTTTCGTTTCACATATCAAAGAGGCACTTGCCGTGACAGTCAGATGGCATGATTCACAGACACACACACACAAGCCCACACATGCGCCCACATGGCACTAAGACGTACAATTGTTCACACAGTTTTTGTTTCGTCTTAATAGTGAAGGAAGGCCGCTGAGAGGTTTGTGACGAAACATAAAGTCTGCTGTAATCAGAGCTTGGCGGAGACTTGCAGTAGTTCTGTCATGCTCATTACCAGAAGGTGCAGAGTCGTGTTGGAGCTCTTCCGGATGACATTTATGACTCAAGTTTATACTCATTCATAAGATGACAGCAGTCGTCTCTACCAGTATGACTTCTTTGGAGAGATAAGCCAGTGTGGATTGGAGTTTTGGTGTGCATGTTAGAAACTGTGATCTGCTGCACTGAATTCAGATGAATTAAGCTGTTTTTGACTAATACAGTGTTTTAGTGTTCAGACTAATACAGTCATTCTGACTGGTGAACAAAGTAGAGCCCTTTCCCTTTGGCAATGGAACAGACAATAGAGCTACAAGAGCATGAATATTGGACTTAATTTTGTCACATTCTGTCTGCTGGATGTGTAAAAAGTCAACTGTTTGCAGCCAAATCAACTGTTTGTAGCTTGTTGCATTGTTCCCAAATGGACAAAAATTACAGGTTTAAATCAGTATTTGATCAATTTCTGACTATTTGAAAATTGGCACCTCTCAACACACCTGGTAGATCCAACAGTCAAGAGAAATAAATGCGGACTCAGCCACTTCTTTGTGCTTTTTTTTAAACTCATGTGGACATAAGAGCACATGACACTACCAGCTTACTTCCTGCAGCTGACTGAACCACAGGAGTGACAGCATCAGGTCTGCTGTCTTCCTGCTTTTCCTTCATAGAGACTAAACTGATTAATCTTCCACTTGTGACACTCTCAGCGTACCAAACAATTTACATGCAGAGCCTAATGTGTTCTCTAATCTCATTCCTCTCCACAAGGCTCTTTTTTTTACCATTTCATCATTTAGATTTGTGTTCTCCACCAGTGAACGTGGAGGCGTGAGGTGAGGACTAAAAGAAGGATCTGATCAATGGTGTTGGCGGCCAGATGTGGATGAGCCACCTCGAATGACAGATTGTTGTTTTAGTGTGTGTTGCAGTGCACAGCCAAATGATCCTTTTCATGCTAAATGAATAGTGTGGTGTTATGGGGAATTCGCTTATTTTCTGTTCACAAGGAGTTTGATGAGATTATTGTCAATTTATGCATGTTCATTAGATAGGATAAGCTTAGCAAAAGGAAGCCAGGGAAAACAACAAAGTCCCATTGAAGTGTTTTTCCCCAAAAAATCCTCAGTAACAAATCCTAATTCTGTATTTATACATTATTTCTTTTTAGCAACTACACAACAGCACATCCAAGTGTCACCATTACTTTGAAGATGATTTTGGGAGTCACTGCTGTAGGTCAAGGAATGGCTTCATTGCAATATTAGCATTCATTGGTGTCACCTGATGAATAGGATAAATATTCATTTTTCTATTTACTCTATTTTTGACTGTACACAAAATCCTGAGGGAAATATCTGGCTCTTCAGCTGCTAAATGTATCACTATGGATTTAGCCAGCTGCCAGCTTTGTCTGTCTGCTGCTTGGTATTGGACAGGTAGCATACAGCACAGCTGGCCTCTGCATCTGGCAATGACATTAATGAAAGCCCTGCAAGCCCAAACAGCAAAGTTGGTGGCAGGACAATCATAACAATGAAGTTAAGCATCTTTAGAGTTGAGGTTAACTGCAGAGTTGGTCTGTAATTATCTGTGGGTTACTTTCAAGGAGTGACCCCTTTCACATTCTTGCCAACATAAATTTCAAATCAAATTTTTTAAAAACTAAACTAGCACTTCGATCCATCGTTTATATAAAAGATAATGATTACAGAAGCTTTAATAATTTTACGCTATTGTTTCAATGATGATATGAATACCTATTTTTAACATGTCGTGAGTTTCAGGATCATATTTTAATGTTGTTTGAGTTAATATTTATGGTTTTATTTCATGTTATGTGGGTATTTATATCTTTTGTAAACAGTGTTGGCTGATAAGGATGGGAGTGCTGTGATTTCCACAGTTTTATGGATGAACAAATTGAACATTGAACCCTCCAGTTTCTCCTCTAATCTAAGCTAAACATTTCCTGGAGCTACATATTGAAGACACGAGAAATGAAAGTGAAATACATTGTCATCAAATGCTGTGGAAGAAAGCAAAAGGAAGGAAATATCCCCAAATGTTGGCATGTCAGATTCAGAGTGGCAGCTGAGCCAGATACACACAATGAAGCTACATCCACCGTATCTGGTGTGAAATTTTTGGCTGCCTCCAAACGGCTACCAGGGAATTATGTTGTGTCACAACTCGCTGTATTTGTTCCCTTTCAAATTCACACTCATTTCACGTATACGTTTGTCACTCACCACAGATTCTGGACGTGCGTAATGTGATGGTGGTCGTGTCTCGGTGGTATGGAGGTATCTTGTTGGGTCCCGACCGCTTCAAACACATCAACAACTGTGCAAGAAACATCCTGGTGGAAGAGGGATACGCTGCCTCCTTGGTGAGAAGCTCTCTGGTTCTCTCACATGTTGTTCTGTTGTCTTCCTCCGACACATCATCTGTCATAGTCGACTTTGCTGTCAGTTTTCTGGTGCTGGCAACCTGGTATCTTGTAGTTCACTTGTTCCTCCAAATCACTGAAGACAATTTGATGGGTTTCTCTCATGCATTTCTGAAAACCAAGTAAAGTCAAGAAGTCAGTTATTTCAGTGCTGTCAGTATATAGTTACAGGTTACAGTGAGACATACATTAAAATAATGTAGTGTCTGTTTGCCTCGCTTTGTGTTTCCACAGTAACCCGTCAGCAGCTGTCACATTAAGAATACTGGTGCATTTGATGTGTCTCGTTGCCACATGTCCTGGAGATCAAACACTTTCCCCGCGCTTTCACCAGCCTTAAGTTAGGTCCAGTCTGCTTTGAAGTTGTCTTTGTGTCCTGCCAAGTTATTCCATTGAAAACATGATTGACTTTTGAGCTGCTGCCACAGATAGATTAAAGGTACTGCGAACCTACCCTTAAAGGTATCGTACCGCAAGCCCCCGTCAAAGTCACTGTAAAAACCAGCTCTCGATTTCATTCCCAACCTGACAGTGAAGGCTCCGCTCCCCTGGACGCCAAGCCTGGACTGTGTGACAGCTAATTAGAGGCTGCTGCCTGTGGATGCAGGGACTTACAACCTCTGCAGACTAGCTTGTTTCCAGTTCATGATGAATGGTTTAAAACAAGTCTAAAAAAACAAAAAAATACCAGCTTAGTTTAGACTCAGGTCAAAAAAACAGTGAAATCAGCGGACCTCATAAATTTCTACAGCAGATGTGATGGAAGAAAGCATGTAGTGTCCTTAAAATATCCACCTGAATCTCTCTGCAGTGCTCCAAAACCGAATAAAAACTTTTAAAAGACAAGAGGCTGTGATGTTTAGGTTCAGTTGAGATCACATGTTATCCTGGGATAAACCAGATTTAATTGCAATCTATCCAATAGTTGTTCAGGTATCTTACAAATGTCTACCTGTTAGCGATAGATGTGTGAGTATTTCAATATTTTTTTTCCATTTGAAATAATTCTTGTAGTCATTTCTATACCTTTATGGATGACAGTAGACAGATGTTAGACAATAAGGGGAGAGAGGGTAACAACATACAAAGGACGCAAACTGGAGATGTTGCAGATCATGGTCGTCATTTCAATCTTTTCGATTTTTCAGTTTGGACCAAAGTAGTGGACTGACAGACAGAGCAACATTGCCCTCCCTTGTGTAATGCTGCTAGCCAAGACTTAATCGATTTAAATTTTCATCTATGAAGAATGGAAACATGGAACGTTCTATTGACCAAATAAGAAATAGAACGGTTTACGTCAGTTACTGGCCTGATATTATTTCTCAGCCTGCCAGTCAATTCTGTATACAAAGGTCAGTATATTAAAAAATGTACAATGCTTAGAAACAATTTATTCCAGTATTTCCAAGATAAAGGGTAAGTTGGAAACTGGTTTTACAATTATTGTACCCTCTATACAAAAAGTGGGTACAAAAAAAGAGGACAAGTTATTGAGAGTAACCGGACTACAGCCCCATCACAAACACCATATGAGCTTTGGAGGGGCTGCATGAATGTTAATGTTCTTTCCATATTTGCCACCATGCTGTGTGCTAGAGAATTATCATTTACGCTTGCTTTCTGTCCAGACAAGCTGTTAAAGGGTTGAGAGTACTACAAGTTGAAAGCCCAGATTGGCAGCAATAATTAGCAGAGGATGTCTTATAAGAGTACTTAAGAATGCAACGTTTGGTGCAATAATTGGAATACATTAAAGCAGTATGGTGTGTGCCAATCAGTACATTATAATTTGCACATTTCAGTAAGACAGGGAAACACAGCAGGAATTGTCTGTCAAAAACTGAGTCAATGGCTGAAAAATGCCACTCAGACATTAAGCATGGAAAAAGCTTTGGCACCATTAAGAAGTGCTAATGTAAGATAATTATGTGTCTGTTCGTTCTCTAATCCCTCTGTCTTGTTTCACAGGATGAGGCCACCAGATCAGGAGGGAAGACCAAGAGGCCAAAAAGCAAGAAGACAAAATGAATTTCAAAAGGAAAAAAGACTTTGTTTTTTTTCAGAGAAAATGTTGTTTTTTGCTGAGCAGTGATTCTTTTCAAACACAAATAATTTATTTGAAATAAGTGAGTATTAAAATGTCTCCTAGGATCTTTGAATCATTATTTCAGATGTTCACTTTAACTCTGGCGTTTACATCTTAAAATTTTGAAAGCCTTAAAATGAAATGTTTACAGTACATTTTTTCACTAATACAATTAAAGCATGGGGGCATCAGCAGAATGTGGTGTTTCTTTATGTCATCCACTCTCAACACTAGGATTACTGAGTCACTATATCAGAAAACATAATCATCGCACACCTGAAAAAATGATTACGTTCAGGAGGAGAAAAAATGACATGTGTTTTTCCCCATTTATTTTAAAGTCTAACGCTCCGCTCGGTCTTGATGCTGAGTTGATTCTCTCCCTTGTAAGTGGTAATTAGGCTTTTAGCTGAATCTGCATCTGAATGAAATTCAAACACAATTCTTTCCAAGAAATATGATCAGACATCACAGCTCAACAAATTGAGGTGCTTGGAGTCTTACTGACACAAACGCGCTCACACACTCACTCACATAATTCACATGTCCTCTTTCCCCAGTGCGTTTAACATCCACTTGAAGCCTGCTAAATATTCAACTTTTCACAGTTCCCGCGAAGCATTTATCCCACACTGGCTCCTATGGGGTTTTGACTCACCTCTCCATTTTGGTGTCACTAGATCCCCGGAAAGACACTATCTGCATATTAACCACTCCTGGGTTGGCTTTGGGCAACAGGGGACTGCTTTCTAAAAATATCTAGGGCTCATCTGTGCACTTGGCAGTTTGGTTTCCAACGCCACAACCAGACCATTGTGATGTAAAAAACGGTTGACTTTTAACTGTGTTTGATATCTTGAGGGAATAAAAACTGAGGGCATGATCCGGACTTTCCGAACACAGGGTGAGGTTCCTGAAATTTCCTCCATGTCTGTGTGTAAAGCTGCCTACTCATTTCAGCCATTGAGAGTAATTGCAACTAATTCACTCAGCTGAGAGTCGTTTGTCCCTGACAAGCTGTCATCACACTGAACACATCATCTCAGCCCTTAATCATACTTTTTAGAGACTTGTGAAGCTAAATTCATACTCCAGGCCGTATCAGCAGTGGTATCAAAAGAAGAGCAAGTGCTGATGGCCGCAGTGGGTCAAACAGAGTCAAACAACTGTCAAAATAAAAATGTTTCAGTCTGAGGTCACTCCAGTTAACATGATCTAGCTAGCAGGCAGACAGCCTGCAATAGTTTGTGATGAGATGAGATTAAAAAAATCAGTGACGAAATAACAATTTTTAAAAAGAAATACAAATGATTCAACATTGCAGAATAATGACTTTGATTTTGTATTTCATCATTGTTTCTTATTTTATGCAATGTACTCTACTACTTTGTATGAATGTACTCTGATCAAAGCTGCAGCTTTTTCTGAAATGAAATTGACTTTTTGCAGACTGTTGCGGTGATCACT
The DNA here is from genome assembly GCA_016785225.1 of Psettodes erumei. Taxonomy (NCBI): domain Eukaryota; kingdom Metazoa; phylum Chordata; class Actinopteri; order Pleuronectiformes; family Psettodidae; genus Psettodes; species Psettodes erumei. The sequence goes on along the minus strand of JAFBJZ010000864.1, from coordinate 639,358 downwards.
ATGATGTCCTAATGTCTTTCTGTGGAAAATACATCATTAGATGGGGTACTTGGGTACACGGCTAAATTATCTGGACTAACATAATCTTGGAGGGAAAACACAAAGGAAGGAGAGGGTAATCCCTCATGTCCTCAATTGTGTGTAACTTGGATTTATCAAGGCTATGGCCTCTGCACCACTTGACTAAATCTCTGAACTTGCTTGGATGCTTGCTGTAAATATCTACCTGCTGATGATAAGCAGCTCCTCGCAGACACCCCGCTGCCTGCACCTCAGGTCATTTCATCCCGGTCTGCTTCTCGTGTCTGGACCACTTTGATCGTCTCCTGGGCGGACAAAGAAGCAAAATGTCAAGTACGCAGAATACACCCGACGAACACCGGAATTTGTCCGGATTTGTCAGCCCTCTTTGTTTCAGAAAGCACATGCAGATCATTTAAAAATATTTTGCTATGATTTGTGTAATTTTGAATGGTGACCACCAGGCACATTGTCGTGACTGCGGAAGGACGAGCATGTACATATATCAATTGCGTTTCTGTTTTGGCTGCCTTTTGAAACCACACTTGGCTTTGAATGTCACCTGTCAGGTATGATGTAGAGAAAACAGTCATTGTAGTTTAACCAATTAATTAGCTTGTTAAATGCATATTCAAAAAACTGACAGCCTTCATTCTTCTCAAAGACGCCGCTGTACTTGATTTAATTTGAAAGTGTAACCGGATATAGCATTTATTTCTACTCTCGCAGGCTTGACATCTGTGACAAAGACAACGGAGAGCTCCGCGCAGCGCGCACATTCAGCAGTCAGCAAGTGTAATGCACCGGTCGACCAGGGAGAGGAAAGCGCACTGAACGGGAATACAGTTGTTACTGAATATTAAAAAAACAAAAACAAAAAACAAAAACTTTAAATTCAGCTGGTGTTTCTCTAAATCACAGACCTCTTCTCGGAAAAAATGGAAGATTTTGGAAAAGTGTCTTCATTTAATCACAGGTCCTCCTCAGTCATGTTTGACTCCTTGGTGAAGTGGAGCGGAAGGTTTGGGCACGCAGTTGGACTTGTTTCTTGTTTCTGCGCGTGATATGAAAAAGGTCTACCATGACCCTGGCTGTAAATTAACTATGGGCGCACATATTCTGCAGTCCAACTCCAGCGGCAACTTCACTCATGCGGTGTCGGAGGCTGGGACTGTCCTCCCGGGCTACCTGGCGGTGATCTTATCCGTCCTCATGGTGACTCTGGTTGTCGTTGTGGTAGCCGGGAATGCGCTGGTCATCATGGCTTTTATTGTGGATAAAACCCTGAGGAACCAAAGCAACTACTTCTTTCTGAACCTTGCTATATCCGATTTTCTCGTGGGTGAGTTCTTGGTGCATCGCTTTCTCCTGCTCCTTTGTGTCTCCCCAGTCACTTCGCTCAAAGTCAGCTTTTGTTCATGCCTGTGAATGAAAAACCACTAAGATGGTTATTGTGCACACACATTGTAATTGTAACACATAGTAATTCTCCATTGTAATTATAGTGAGTCACTATTGTTCAGTGGCTTGTTCATGGTGACCTTACCGTCCTTTCTGCCTCCTTCATGTGCTATATTTCCATGGATTATTGTGTATATCTGTAGAATCCCCCTATTTTATTTAGGCACTCATAACCCCCTTTTCTGTGCTGCTCTTATCTGCAGCATTGCATCAATTATAGCTTTATGTACAATGAAACAACCAATGCAGGATGCTCTTGTTTCTTTTGTCACATTGCATGACTCCCATACTGTATTTGATCTGGGATTTAACCATGCAGGGTGTGTGTATGTGTGTTTCGGTTCTAGGTGCCTTCTGCATCCCGGTGTACATCCCGTACAACCTGACAGGCAGGTGGATGTTGGGTAAGGGTCTCTGCAAGGTGTGGCTGGTCATGGACTACCTGCTCTGCACCGCCTCAGTCTTCAACATTGTCCTCATTAGTTATGACCGCTTCCTGTCAGTCACAAGGGCTGTAAGTACAGGCTGCGGAGGCACTCATTACCACACTCACACACAGATGGTTCTAAAATGTGTTGTTTCCAGGGGCAGTTTGATCTGCAGCGGGAGGTCATTTACATTTACAGTTTTTATTCCATTACAAGAGCGCCTGGCTTTAATCAACAACTTTATCCAGTCAATTTGAAGACAGAACCTGAACTGTCTGGTTAATGTGATCAGTAAATAGAGTCAACACAAACATTAGCTGTCAACACAGCAGTCTTTATAGATGTATGTAATTCAGTTAAAGGGTGCTACTCATTGCAGTGTCCGAAATCTCCTCCCCCTTATTATATATAGTGCACTGTATTCACTGTCTGCCATTTTATTTGTGTTTGAATTTCTGGAGTGTCTCAAAAATTCCACAATGGAACAAAAACAAGGTTGCATCACCCTCTACAAACAGTTTGACCAAATTACCATTGTGCGATTTGAGAGCTGACGGTGGAGAACCAAAATGATGACAATTAGTAAGTGTTTGGAATCACATTTTCTTGCTCATAGTGTAGTAGAGAATGAGTGACGACGGAAGTGGTTTCAGATACAGGCTCAGTCTATGAAAACAGCTGCATAATATCTTCTGTGGCTTGGGGAGGAGGTTTTAGAATTGTCTAATAAAAGAGGCTGTTGTGTTGCATTGTGGGAAAAAGGGGATGTAGGGGTTTTTGTTCAGGATATCTCAACCTCCGATGTTTTGAATTTAACCTCTCTCTTGTTAATCTGGCTCTGGTGAACCCCTGAACTTCATACAAATGAAAAACCTAATAAATAGGATGCAACTTTAAAGGGGGTTTTAACCAACCACATATGTATTGCCACATTTGCTCCTTCATTGCAAATCCACATCTAATAATCGTCATTTGATTTTTTTCTTGCATAGGATTAGTCATCAATTATTCAATTTCTTCCCAAGACTAAATCTGGAGATCTCCCAGGCTAAAAGTGAAACATTTTCATGTGGATAATTTTTAGATTTGCACAGCCTAACACACACAGAGTTATTTTCCTTTTACAGAATTTGATAGTTATGAAGCTTAGCCATTTACCAAGCATTGATTGGTAATTGCATCTTTTTGCTTGTGGCTAGTTTTTCCTTTTGATTGATGGGTAATTTCAGTAGATTGGTATGAAATCTTATTTATTCATGTATTTATTTTCTGACCAGTAGCAAGCAGGCTTTGGGTAATTTAAAATGGAAATGGGGCTGTGTTTTTGTAATGTACACTCGAGACTGGGGCCATAATCACTTATTAGCATATTAAGTGGCTCTATTCCATAATTTATTGACTCAAAAAAATTGATTTTTTCAATTTTTTCTTCAACCACAGTCACATTAGCAGCCTCATTGTCTCACAATGACATACCCAGCTGTTGCAAGCGCAGAAAGACATTTGATGGTTTCAGGCAAAGAAAAGAAATAGAAAAAACTACAACAACAAAAAGGACAGAGTGGAACTGCTAAATGATAGAGGTTAGCCTGAGAAGAGGTGAAGTGAAGATGGAGCAAGTGCGATGAGAATGAACGACGGGTGATGGTGAAGGGGGGTCGGATCGGGAGAAGCCAGATGTCTCTTTCACACTCTTGTGCTGCATCAGTCAATGTGGCTCTCAGCCCAAATATATATAAGAGCCTCATGAGTGTGTTTCACTTACAGCATCTCTCTGCTGCTCTGAGGCAGCACAATACAAACAGTGCTTCATTTGAACAAGACACTCAGAGCAGAAGCAAGTGCTTTTGTCAGCCTGTTAGAACTGCATGTGAGCAGCTGTGGCTGTTTGAAACGTAACAAATAGGGTTATTGTGCAGCAGAGTTTATGTTCACGGTGATTCACTGTGAGTCACACTTGTGCCTCTTCACAGGTTAAATACAGAGCACAAAGAAACATGACCCACCAGGCCGTGTTCAAGATGGTGGCGGTGTGGGTGTTGGCCTTCCTCCTCTACGGCCCTGCCATCATCTTCTGGGAGGCGGTGGTCGGCCGGAGCATCGTCCCGGCCCACGAGTGCTACGCCGAGTTTTATTTCACCTGGTACTTTCTGCTCAGCGCTTCTACCTTCGAGTTCTTCACCCCATTCATTTCGGTGGCCTTCTTCAACCTCAGCATTTATCTGAACATCCATCGCAGGAACAAGAACAGGGGCGCCTCTGTTGAGGACGACACCAAGGCTCAGAGCAACAGCGGCAAGCACAGAGACTGGTCTGTGTTTTTTGTCAAAACTCGGAAGGTGTCGTCCAGCGAGCCCACTGCTATCTCTGCAGTTATTGAGGACGATGATGTCTTGTCTCCCTCTTCCAGCGGGGACCCAAATACCAGTCAGATATTCATGCATAGGGAGAAGTTCTCTCCCAGTAGAAAAAATTCCAGGCTGTTTCAGCACACGGCCTCCTGTATGATGCCTGGCCGGAGGACACAGGGATCTCGCCTTTCCCGAGACAAAAAGATTGCCAAATCTTTGTCCATTATCGTCTGCATATTTGGGATTTGCTGGGCTCCTTACACTCTCCTCATGATTATCCGTGCCGCTTGTAGCGGTGAATGTGTGGCAAACCACTGGTACGAGATAACTTTCTGGCTTCTGTGGCTGAACTCTGCCATCAATCCCTTCCTGTACCCTCTGTGCCACAGCAGCTTTCGAAGGGCTTTCTCGAAGATACTTTGTCCGAAAAAGACAATCGGTGCAGCCTCAGATTGAGGCTCAGTCTTGTTAGATGAACTCAATTACACTTCCATGCTTTATGAATGTAGTAGCTGTTGTTGATGTAACACTGTAAAAAAAAATCCATATACTGTTCTTCCATCACAAAAAAATCCAGTTTTCAAAAGTAAGACAAATGTTTGCATTAATATGAGGATATCTGACAGCAATACAACACCACAACATAGTCATGAAAAGTGTGTGAGAAAAGGAAAGTGCAGTGATAATATTCTTAATAACAGGGGATATAACTGTCCATAATTAAAGTGCCATTAAGAGCTGATGTTACATTTTTTAAATGGTGTGCATCTTCATTTCAAAATATATGCGGAACTTTATAGTCTCAAAGTAGAACAGGAAGGAGTGATGTGGCTTAGACTTTTCTGTGTGCTGAAGGCTGTGAAATGATGACATAAATGAAGTCAGATAAAAGACGATTATCATAGTCTAAGATGTTATACAAGATCTCCAAGTTAAATTATGTCTTTTCTGAATGAAAGCATAGCAGAGGGAGACAACAGATACAGCAGTCATCCAGTTTTTCACAGCGCTGCTGTATCTAGAAAACCATTAAATTTCTATTTAGAGCAAATTGATTTTAAGGAAGGATTTTATGGTCTTAGGGTTTTATAAAGTAATATGACCTCTCTGCACTTGAAACCCTTTTATCTTAAGAGTTTTAGATTAATACATTGGGAAAAGAAGGCCCTTTGCTTATATCTTCAGAAAGACACTTTTAAAATCAAAGCTTGACATCATGCAGCAATAGGACCTGACACAGTGACAAATGTGGTGTCCTCCAAGTTCAGAGAACCTGAAGACTGGCCTGTATTTGTTTACTGACTACTTTTATCACAGGTTTTATAGAATTTTATCTGAAAAAGTGAATCTGTACTTCATTTTAAAAAGGCATTCTTGCTGATGTTGAAACTGTACAGCACTATTAAACGAGAGTAGCGTTAAGCTTTTGAACAATAATATCTATGCCAAGCTAGTTGGTTGTGTTTTTTTAAAGCGCAGTATTTATTTAAAGACTTGACTGGGTTAGACCACCCAAACTACTAATTTACTACATCGTGCCATGTCTTGGCTATGAATGTGTGTCGGTGTAAGTGGCCAATGAAAGAATAAAAAGAGGACTGCTGACAGGCTTTGTAACTGTGTATGTTATTGGTAATATTTGGAAAACAGACTGTGTAGAAGGAAAAGTTAGACATGTTGGGAAACCTATTAAATTTATTGCAATGTCAGATACATATGTGGTAAATTTGCCCAAGGCAGCACAGCTGCTGTTAGTGTGAGCATATTATGTTTTTTATTTTCACTTTGCCCTTTATTATTACTTTTGCTTTTCACTTGTTCTATTGTTAGGTTTAGCCAAACAAAGGAAACAGAAATATGTATCTACCATCTGTACAACAAATCACATCTTGATCTTTTGCATATGAACTAGGTTAACTTAGCATGTTCTTGCCCTCAAACAAAGCCACCGCCATAGCTCTATTATCCCATATATCCCCATAAAACCATAATTTATCATTTGTACACTTTGTATTAAGTTAAAGTAAACTGATTAATTATTGAGATTTGCTGGTTCATTGATTGTGGTACCTTTGGACAGTAGGCTAGTTGTTTCCCCATTTCTAGTCATCTTAAGAAAACTTTCTTCTAAGTTTAGCTTCAGATTCAAACCAGTCAAATATAAGAGTGGTATTGATCCTCTCATCTAACTCTTGGCAAGAAAGTGAACTCCCAAAATATCTGTCTACTTCTCCCAGTGCTTTGTGAGAGATTAAAGTTTTGAAATTTTTTTCGTTCCTGTGATAAGATAGGATGCGATAAGACTGACATTCAAGCAAGATGAGTGGGTGGGTGGAGGAGCAACTTATGCTGTATGTGTCATACTCAGCTGCTGTCTGAGTCTGACACACCTTGTAAATTACTGTCGAACACAGAAAAACACAAACAGGAAAAAAAACACATCAGGAATTCTGATGTTCCTCTGAAAATGTCCCTAAGAAGCCTAAGTCTTCCCAAAACACCAAGTGAAAATAAGGAGCTCTTGAAGAATGGTGTCAAGCTTTTATTGCGTGATAACAAGTAGGCCTACAAGATAAGCGAAAGGCATGACAGAACTTTAGGGCTTTGACCTTTGTTATATATTTACAGCACAGATGAACAGAATCAAAATATGTCCGGAAAACATCCTGAGGGAATTAAGACCGCCAGGAAACAACACTATTGCTCTGTGCTGTGGGAATAATGTGGGACATTTTACTTGAGAGAAAAAAATAGTCCCTTGGAGATTATTGAACCCTGGGACATGCATACTGTAGCAATCAAATCATGGTATTGAGAGAAGTTAAACTAACTGGATGACAACGGCCTTTATTTCCTTATTTCCAACAATTTCAACAGTATGTTTTAAAAGTAAAGTTAAGTAATAAATGATCAGATCAGTAGATCAGTACCTTTCAAAGCATTTGGCGACTTCTGCAAGCAAAAGTTTTTATTTTTTATTTTTTTTAGCTGTCCTTTCTTTGAGAGCTGCTGTTGAGGATAAATATATTTTTTGGTCTATGTGGTGCTGGAGTTTTTCTCCCACTGAACCCATTTAATAACAGTGGGGTGAATGTAGTGGTTATCGTGCATGTGGACTCACATTTTGTGCCACAGTTGAAAAATTAAGATTGTTAGAATGGAATGGAAATGGAGAGCAAAAACAACAACAAACAAACAAACAAAAAAATGGATGACAAAGTCAATTTGGAGGCATTTGTTAAAAGGTCAGCTGAGGATGAGATGAATAGACTCCGGTTTATGTGACCTGTGCAGAGACGCAGGTGGGACTTGCAAATAGAAAACAAATTGCTCAGCACGAGTATTGACACTGTTTCTGTGCGCTGTGGGAGACCTAAGAACCAATATTCACAGCCTTTCAAAAAGAAAATTGGAAGTGGTTCACATCCTTCTGGTTCATGTTTGGATTGCTCTGGGATACAAATGTGTTGACAGTAATATAATTGTTATTGAGCCAAATATCTGGTGACCGCAAAGCACAATGAGATCCTTGAGGACTGAAGAGTGACTACACAGACCAGACCTTTTTTTTGATTGTTTGCCAGAGATGCAAGCACAAATGTAGCCACTGCTCACCAGACAAAATGTTGTGTTAGGAAAGAGAGAAGCTAAATGTAATAGAATAGAATAAATATTAAACGTGGAAGGAAATTCTTGTGCCACAAAAAAAAATTTACATTTAGAAATAAAAGCAATTAATAAAACAAGTAAATATGAGTGAAATAAGTATGAGAAGTAAGAGCGATAAAGATGGTACTTAATAAAATAACATTAGTATGATAAGGTAAGTAACAGAGTGACTGGAAATAAAGTGAATATTGAAAATGACACTGAATATTAATGGAAAAAAACCAAAAGAAATAAAAAAAATCACCATTAAATTCTCACCACAAGGGTTGAATCAAACATGACATGATCAGAGTCATAGGGTTTGTTTTACTAGTTAACTGCACAAGAACCTTTTTCCTGATTTGGGCCCACCATGTCTGGACCTAGAGTACAGTAAAATTGTTGTTGAGGATTCGGGAAAACAGGAATATTTCTCATACTCAGCTTTTTGACTGCATGCTTGTGTGCGATGACAAGCTTGTAGATTCAGCTCTCTAATGTAAGTGCAGGGTTTGTGCTTGTCTGCTGTTATCAGTGAAATGGTGTCAGGCTGAGCGACAGCCAGAGAGGGGAAACAGACAGCAAACATCCCACTTGTGTTTCCTGTGACACTGGTGGACAGTTTCTAGGAAATATTTATTACAAATCATGAAACGCAGTTGTAATGTTATGATCACCAATGACAAATAGTGATTCAAGGACCCTTTGCATGTTTTCATCACATTAAAACAAGAAATAGTCTACAGTCTACGGCTCTGTGAGGCTATACTGAGGGGCTAACAAGCTGATGTGAAAGCAGCAACTGTTATAATAACAATCTATGCCAATGTGAAAAGCACACAGAATGCTCACCTGGATCACCTGGAGGTGATCATCAAAGTCAGCCGGGTCAGCATATCTTAGCCACTGATATCTAATCATATTTCATTGCAGACCAATGCTGTCATTTCTAAATAAGGGACAAAAAATAAAGAGCTGAAGTTGTTGAATCTATGAGCTGTTGTCACAGTTCATGATGACTGATTGCTGCCCTGTAAACTATTTAAGATATGACTTCAATCTTTCAAGGAAAATGACCTTTCCTGGTGATTAAATACAACTGATGCATGGGGGAAGTGCTGTCTATGGCAGAACAGAGTTATCTATCTGACTAGAAAAATCTGATTTCAGCTTTAAAAATGATCGCATGGAAACAAAGGAGAGTTGAAATATCTACAAATACCCAGAAGTGCTACTACAACATCTTTGATTTTGCATTACACTACACTGAAAGTCTTTTTTACAGTCAAAGGACAATGTACAGGGGATTGGTTTTGATTTGAGAGCTCAAGGAAGTCGATCCTCTAAGGTAATGCTCCTAATGCTCTCTGTTCTCTGTTTCAGTGAGATCCCACTCCCAAATTTAGACTGAGGGCACAGATACACAAAAAATAAAATAATGAGTATGATCCGGTTGCCAAGCAATGGATTTCAGAGAAGTCTGACACTGGAATGTTGCTGCTGATGTCTGTGATAATGCTCTAAAAGTAGAAAACTGCAACACAAACTTTAATTCTTTGTGTTTCTTTTATTCAGCTGAACAACATGGAGCTCTGACATCTTGATTTGATAACCTGTTATTTTTTGAATGCTGCAGATTGAGTGTTATTAATGGTCAGCCTTTTGTTCCACTTGAATACTGTCTGAACTAACTGCTGCTCTCTTAAGTGCCAATGCTTGCACTGTGTCATCTGAATATACCGCCAGTACTGTCAGTTTGCAGTTGACACAAGCAACACTTTATACACACACATATTTAATCACTGGTGTGACTGAACACTTTTATTATTAATATTATGATAGTCAATACCTAAAGGTCTCCTGAAAAGTACAGCTAGATCATTCTGAAGCTTTGGCAAACATTATGGTTTTACCGTCAGTAACAGCCTTGAATCTTTCTGTCTTGTACAAGCAGCAGATCCTGTGTAATACTCAAACCACAGCTGCAGATGTCACTCATAACAATTCTGCATATGAGTGATGATCAGTGAACGATCAGTTGAGATGATCCATTTTAAAATAATAGCGACACAAGGGTCACACAGGGTTTAAATTTATCACTTACAAATCACAAACTTATGGGACTAAAGAAAATGTTTTAAAAAAGTATGACAAAAGTAACCGCATCGACATTTAAAGGGCCAGTGTTCCCATACAGAGGTGAACTAAGGATTCAGCACTTGTCAGTCACTGCTGTCATGTGACCCTTTGCATTCCATTTGTGCCCTGATTACTTCTGACCTTGTTTTGTATGCCAATCAAGGAAACAGAAGTGGGCACGGAAAAAAAACAGCTCATCCAGAGGAGTGTGCATGAAAGTAATTTGCCTGGCATGAATACGCTGATGCCATTTAGGGCGATGACACATCCATTTCCCCCCTACCTGGCATCTGTCTTGAGAAGTCAAACACAGAGGTGGAGAACGCCTGCTCTGACTGTGTAACATAACGTTATAATCATCAGGGCCATCGCCGTATCCTGATCAGCAGGTTTCAAATTCAGATTTACAGCTCAATTTAAAATGAAACATTTATTTTAATTCAATTGCACAGCATGGTGCAATTGAGCGACCTTCCATGTGTTTTTAAATCAGCAATTAATTGACTGATTAAAGTATCGACATGAATGTAACCATTACATGAATATAAAAGGTAGAATTTTTTTTATTTTCATTTAGTGCAACAAAAATTAACACTGAAGTATGCACCGATGACAATGATAAAGTATTTATAATGAATTTACATCATTAAGGCAGCTGTTATAAATATTCCTACAACAATTGATCACATATTCAAGTGCCCTCATTCCCTCATGTTTGCTATGTTTCAGGTGGCTGAGCATCTCTAAGCCTGAAGTGCTACTACTGTATATTTTATTTCCAAAAAAAGTTACAATGACCTCCAAGGGTACAGAGAAGTTCAGAAAGTTTTTTTATGAACAGGCAAAAACGTTATGAACAACATGGTATGTGTCTTCTGTGCCATGCTGACAGACCTATGTGTTCTCATGTATTATACACATTTGCTCAACATTGCAGCAGCGTTTACATCACCCTGCAGAGATCCCAGCTTCCTGAGACACACAGCTACCTCTACTCTCACACATTTGCTCCCTGAATCCACACATTTCACACATTATCTGCAGGGACTTCACATCAGGTACAATTTAATAATCCATCACATCACAAATACTGGCTTTAGGCTGTTTTGTGCACCTGTGCCGACAGCCACTGCTGGAAACGTCTATCTCTGTTGTTGTGCAACACAAAACATCTTGGATACAAATACTATAAAGTCCTGCTTTTCCACATACATAACCCACTGTGACTTCAGCTTCTTGTTACTTGCCACTTTGTGTGAGGCGACACAGCATGTTTAATACACAGCGTGGCTTTTGGAGATACAGTCAATGTCAGCTCCGAGTTGCGTTCTAATTGAAATGAAGGAACCAGCTGAGGGAACATGAATTTTGATACAACACCTGCAGCAAGCTGGATTCCTGTAGCAGGTAGTCTTCAAAGGAGGAGGGTGTCAAAAAGGCAACCGCTTAGAATTTCGTGAAGAATAAAACCACGATCCCTCAAGGGGTTGCAGTGATACCAGTGCCAGCCAGTTGAGGACTACATGATTGTGTTTGGCTTTGTGTGCAAACATTTTATCAGTAAAGAGCATATTGCAGTATCGATGGGTGTACACCCCCCACATTCAGGGACAAACAATGTCAGATGAAGGACAAAAACAACTTTGTCTCCCTTTGCCTGATTCATGTTGGCTTGAATCTGAAAACCACTGCACCATTCTATCTCTGATTCCTTCAGCCCATGAACATCCAGGCTGTGTGCTCCCTCTCTCTTTCTCCTTTTTCTCCTCTTTCTTTTGAATCTCTCTCCTGTAGTTTTGTGCTTTCTCATCTCAGGTTTTTCTGCCATTGGTACTGTAGAATCTGGATCTTGTATTATAAATCACCTACTGCCCTTATGTTCCTGCTCAACACCCACTGCTGCAATTATTATTATTTACACTTATTTACACTTATACTCACTATTTGCACTTATTATTACTTTACATCTCTATGTGGAACTTGCATTGTGATCTGATGGCTGCCTACCCTGAGCCCGGTTCTGTGTGAGGTTTCTGTGTATTAAAAGTTTTTCTCGCCACAGTCGCCAAGCGCTTGCTCACGGTTGGAACTGATGGGTCTCTGTTAACAATAAAGAGCATAGTTGAGACCTGCTCTATGAACAGCGGCTTGAGGTAACTTCTGTTATGATTTGGCGCTATATAAATAAAATTGACTGGACTTGTATTAAATCAGTCTTGATGTCCAAACTAGTGAAACTATTACAATATCAGTTTGACCTTTTCTGAGTAGTGTGTCGTGAAAATGTCACTGTCTTCCAGCTCACAGAGAAACCCATTTTTCACATTCTAGATTTGAACATTTGCATCTCAATCCTCCACCCATAGTCCTTTGCCTGGGCATTTTCCTGGGCATTCATAGTATGATATGAACCACAGCATCACTGGGGATATCCTCCTCTGGCAGTTGTAAAACATATAGAACAAAAACAAATTAGGCTGATATCCTTCCATTATCATCTTGCTCTCACCTTCAGTTACTCTTTGCTTGACAACAAATCTTTCAACATCTTCACCCAGTGTAGGTGAGGAACACATCTTCTTCTTTCATGGGATTTAGTTAATGTGGTGCCTGATGAGGTGAACAGTTGCAGAAAAACAACAATATTGACCTTCATACAAAAAGCAGTCAGTTTTGAGGAATAACTGAACAAAATTATAACATAACAACTAACCTTTTCAGCGGCTCCATGTGTGTTGGATATGCAGCCACAGGGGACACCAGGCTACTTTTTAACAGGGTCGCATTATTTGTGAAAGTGACTTGTCTATTATCACAAATTGCTCTGTCTTCACATTCACTTGTAATCCTCCATTAATATCCAGTCAGTATACTCCTAACAAAATAGAGGACAAGTTTGGGTGAATTATCTGAACAAAATGCCACTGTTACACAGAACAAATAACAATGCGATCACTAAATTGGTTTCTAACTCAAGAAAAATATCAGACACAAAGACTCTTTTGTTGGCCATGCTAAAAAATCAGTCCTGACCTGAAGCAGCAATCTTTTGATTTCAGCCTTCAGAAGCTTAGGCACCATGCAAAAGTGTTTCTGCAGAGCACCTTAAGCCACATGAATGCAAACATATAGTTGCTGTTCCATATAAGCAGACCAGTGCAACTATAATGAAGGTGCAAAACACAAATCACACTTAACACAAATCACAAAAAGACTTATCTGCAACGATTGTGAACATATACACTTAATTTATACATACGCTTTTCTCAGAGAAATAGAAATATTTCACATTATAGCTCAACATTTTCCTTCAAACTCCTGTTTTCAATATTAACATTTTCTATAAACAAGTACAACCCAAGCATTCAACAGTATAACAGTTGCTCTGTAAACTAAAACAAAGGTTCACCATGCTCATTCACTTGACAGCTTTTTGTGTTATGTAACAAATGGAAACAAGGGCGGTTTAATTTTTGGAAACAATTTCAACTGAACTTTCTACGCACTTCTCCACAGGGGGAGCCACTCACAATGATGAGTACAACTGTACTGTAACAGACATGAGAGCTTAATTAGTCCCTGCCTCAAAAACTTCTCAGCAGATTTTAATGATTTTTTTTAAAGATGAGGCAATGCTCAGCCTCACAATTTTGGGTGTATATTGCTCCACCATAAAATGCTTTACATTTTTGCTCATAACCCCTGAATTTAAGGGGTATAAGTAAAATTCTTTCAACTGTATTTATGCATATAGGCCACATCCACTCCACATTATTTTTTTAATTTAGGTGTCAGAAGTGTGTGCCTCTTGAAATTTTAAACTATTAATACTTATGCAAAGCTGGGGTTAAGTATTTTTCAGCCTTATTGTCGATCTTTATGTGTATTGGATCAAGATCCAGGTGCACATGAAAAACATCATCAAACATTTAAATCACAAATTCAGAGGATTTAACCTCGTTGAAGGCATCCATTCTCAGAGTGCTTTTAGTGTGCTTTGAATTAGATGCAGCGCATTTGCTTTTACCTTTGAAGCTTCTATGTTCCAGATTATTGCGGCTTCTCTCATATTGCCCACATCTTGCCTGGCTATCAGAAGTATAATACTGGTGACTCATATTAACAGAGTTTGGATTTGAGCCATTATATAATGTGGCAGGAGAAATATGATGCATTAAGAAAACAGCTGGTGCTTGCCTCACACATACTGACACAGATTTGTTGTAAAAGTGTTCAGGCAAACTCGTCATCCCCTTAGGAGCCTGACACATACACAGTTGTCTTCCACAGGGGAAAAACCCCAAACACAAACATCGTCACTGCAGCTTTTAGAAATTTTACTGTAGTAAATGCTGTTTTAATAGGCTGGAGGATTAGAAAGGCCTATCCAATGAAATACAGTCCAATACAACATTCCTCTAATAAATAATACCTCTTTCAAACTGTGTTTTTGCTCCTGTACTATGTATGTAAATGGAGTACACATACATAACTCATAACATTAATAACAGCTGTTTCCCATTTCAGCGCTCCAGGAGCAGGGCCTTGGTGCTCGTCCACCATATGAATATCCACAGCGAGCAAGGGCTATTTATATTTTTTCCAATGCAAGACTAGGTGTGTTGTTAAAATCTTTGTTTTCCCATTTAGACATCCCTTCATCTTAGCACAGAAAACTACAGAGAGTGACAGATGAAAGTAACCTTTTATGTAAAAATACTTTGTGGACCAGAGGCTAGCTTGGAAAGGGGCCACGCACTGTCTTTTTGAAATCTACGGTGCTCCATGTGTTAACACCCCACTGTACATGATACAACAATACAATACACTTTTGTTTGCAATACAAACAAAAGTGGAATGGCTGATGTTGTGGACACCTATGAACAGTTAGGCGGTTAGGTGGAGTGATTTATTTGGCTTTTACTATCTGTGTTTTGCATTATAACACAAAAACCCTCCTGTTTTCAAACAAATTGAATTCTCAGAAACTCCAATCGTGTCAATATCTGTAAACAAAAATGACTGCTTATATGTATGCCTTGACTCATTGGCACTTGCATTGCAACAGCTTCTGCATGTCATGTAGGAAGAAGGTATGTATATAAAATAAAGGCAGAGGGAGCTACGTGGATGCTTCATGGGGCTACTCATTATTTTGACCTGTCAATCACTGGTCAATGGAAGGAAACATGCCCACGTATGGCTTGTGGCACTGGACCTTTGTACCATGTGGATAAAGGGAAAGAATGTCAGTAACACTAATTTGCCTCTGACTATTTTTTAGTAAGGGATTGAACAACATGTTCCACAATGCTGGTGTGTTTCTTTCACCTGCAAGGATACTGCACTGCATTTCTTCAGCCCTGGCGCAGTCAACCTGACCCCAAATGCATTCCTTTTTTGGGCATTGCATTTGTTCCCCAATGAACCACTTTTGAGGGGAAAAGAGGAGAAGGAAAATCTGAGTTGAGCTTTCCCAGATTCCACTTCATGAATGCAGTATGAGATCCCTTACAGAAACCCTCCACTGTCTGCCTGCCATGAGAATAACATTAAAAGATAATCTCAAGCTGTCATTAAAAATTAACTTTACAATATGAAGTCCTCTTACTGACAGGATTCTAAAAGACAACAGGGCACCAAAACAAAACCAGTCAATTTGAAAACAAATACAGGAAATGTGACTCCTGTGGAACAATTTAGATGACTGTCCTGTGACATGTCACAGTCTGAATACATAATGTAGCTGTATCCTGTTAAACGACCTCTTACCCCCTCTTCCAGAGCAGCTTGAACACCTAGCCACTGCCCATAATTGTTTACTGCTTATCACTCTTATCATCAATGTACCTCCAAAGCAACCGCACATTAGGGCAGGACACCAACAACAAAAACAAACTGTTGTAATGTTTGGTCAATGTGTTAGCAGACCCCAGGATACATTTTTAATTGTGTGTTTTAAAAATACAACAGCATTTGCAGCAGTAAATTCATTCGTATTGTCACATGCGGCAATGTAAACAAAATAAATATATGGTTAATATAAATAAGAAAACATGATCTTAAAAATAGTCTGTCTTTACAAAAGCTCACTTCTTTCATTTGGGCTGCCACATTCAAACACCACAACCGCTTGATGGCGGAATAGCAAACATAGTTACTCCACACCTGCATATTGTAGAACTATGTCATGAGATCTTACACACAGACATGTAAAACAGTTTAGTGTGGGCCAATCCTCATTTTCATAGCGTGGAAAGATTTCTGCTTATTCTGAGATTAAATCCCATCATTAAAAAACACATTTTTCTTAGACGTTTTCATTATTTGTCTGTCAGTGGTCACTTTGAAATTCTTAAACAAACCAAAGTAGTATCCCGTCCTGATATACTTAGATAGGATATATAGTATACTTCATTATATGTATACTTCATAATTATACTTCAGAAAATAGAGTCAGTACCTGCCTGGAGGAACTGACCGTAAACATTCAGTGTCAAAGTGCACCTGTTTTCAAATTGCTATAGAGCAGCATTGCTTTTTTCCTCCACAGTGATTTCAGTCACACCATGAACCTGGGTGAGCTGCTTGCAGTCCAATGAAGCCAGTAATTTCCTTGGTCCAGGCAAGGTGGGGACAAAGTGCTCAGTGAGAGACACTGAGGCATGACTGCCAATATCTCTGAGGGGCGGACAGGAAATGACAGTGGTGGTCACAAAAGAGAAATATAGACAAGGTATTTTAAAAGAAAAAAGAAAGAAAAACTGATAAAATATACATGTATATTTTTCTCCTCACCCATAATTAAACTTTCGAGCAGTTAGGAGGCCGAGTCCTTCCACGTGGAATATAACTGCTTTCAGCACCTGTGGTAGTGGGTTTGTAAAGGAAATCTCCACTGCCATCTTCTCTCCCACCACGGCCTTCCCAATTGGCTGGGTGACAACAAAACACAGTCAGAGCTAAAATTACATATTTATCATTTTTTAAATAATATTTTCCCATTCAGCTTTTTTTGGCTGACCTTTATGATGAGGTCTGGGGTCCTGAGACGGAAACTGAACTGAGTGGCAAGGACCTGCTGTGTTTCTTTGACCCTGCCTGACAGGGTCAGCATCAGGGCGGCCTGATCTATCAGCTGGTCCTTGTAGTCTTTGTACTCCAGGGACCAGTCCAGAAAGTTTACTGTATACAGGAAACAGCAACAGCAGCATGTTACGTCTTGAAATGCTGTTGCTACGTTGCTATGTGTTTGTTTTATTTTTTCATTTATCCGTCATCTTCAGTGTCAGTTTTCAGTTCCCTCTGATGTTTCAATTTATGCGACTTAAACATAGTTATTTTTATGTTGTTTAGAATTTTTGAGGCAGTAGTTTGACGGAAAGGCACTAATTTACTTTCTTGCAGAGAGTTAGATGAGAAGATTCATACCATACTCGTATCAGTCTTTTCATCTAACTGTCCTTTGAGCCAGGTAAGGAAATAAAATCAACATTACATTAAAAACTCATTTTCATTGTTGGAGAAGCCTTTCATGCTGCTAAAAAAACTGTCTCCTTCTGTTGATACCTGTAGGGTATGATAAAAAAACATAACCTCCAACCTCCACCCTAAAACCATCCACTCACCCTCGTTTGGCAGCATGTCCATGTTTATACGGTCCCTTCTGACCGTGGCCTTGTGGACACCGGTGTAGTACATGACTGCCACCTGACTGTGCAGGAAGATTGTGCGTTGCTCAGAGCTGCTGTTTCGCAATGTGATGGTCAGCTCTGCATCCTTTCCCATTTTTGGACCTTCATCATCCAGGGTCACTTCTATTGAGACATCCTCTGCTGTGGGAGAGGAATAGGCCTCTGCTTTGGAGCCATAGCGACATGCTGTTTCCACAGCGATTCGTTCCTCCTCCGTGCCTGTGAAGGACCAGAAATGTCAAGTTAAAGGCAGGTTGGCTTATTTGAAGTGGCTTATGTCTTCCTGAGGTATGGTCAGTGTGGTCTGTGTGATTCTTCACTTTGGAGAAGCAGAGAGGAGACTGACACAGATGCTTTACCCATGAACAGCTGTGCATGTGGTCACCAAAAAACTCATTATAACCACCTAAAACAATACCTCCCTAAAAAATCCAATATCAATTTAAGTATAGACTATATTGGAGAGACTTTCAGCACAGCAAAAACAGGCAGAACAAAACCAGGAGATAGGACAGGCCCTGAATCTAGCAGAGATTTACTACAAATTCTGCCATTAAAATTATGTTCCATATTTTTCTTGTTGCTGGGCTAGCAATCTCTGTTAAAAGTGACCAGTGTGTGTTTTTTGTTTGATGATACCTTCAGGATGTTTGTAAAGGTGTGTGATGTCACTGCGTTCTTCAGAGCCAATGGCCTTAGTGCTGATGTTGTGGCCCACAATGTTTTTCTCACTGTAGATTTTGCTGAAGGTCCCATCTACATTTAGCTGCCAGTAGATTTTATCACTGTTCACCTGAAGATGCACAGAAGGGAAATGAGGAAATAAAGGATGGAACAGATGGGAAACTGTCATACATCATTTGATGTCTACCATATGGCTCATAATTAGTACACAACACACGCATAATGTGTCCTCAGGAAACAACAAGTAAAAGATTAGTTGGTCATTCCTGTAGGGCCCATATGTGAGGAAAAGCGATTTTAGAAGTTGTGTTTCTGCTGCATTGATTTTGGTCATTCTTGCCCTGCAACTTTGTGCATGTGCCATACAGAATTTCTAAAGTGCTGCTTTAAGATCAATTGTGTATTCCACAAACCTCAGCAAACACAAATGGGCAGTCGTGTTTGAGGTAGACCTGACCGTTGCGGATGGCAGCGAGAGAAGCGGGGCCACAGCGGAAGGTGCCCTGGCTGGTCTCCTGAGGCGTGGCGTCCACAACTTGCCAGCCTCCGTTGCCTGGAGGCAAGTCTGGACGAGCCATCCAGCAGTCGTTCCACACATGGAAGTTCCTTCATGAAAAGACTTGAAGGTCAGGTCACACTTGCTAAACTAGAAACTGTATGTCACAAAGAATGACAGTGTGTAATGTGTAGCAGCAGTACAAAGGCAGTGACAGAACACACCAGACAGAGTCGGCATTGAGGTAACCTATAGGCTCCAGGTTCTCATCCAAGTATACATCTGTTGTCAAGGAGACGTCTGTGTCATGAGCTGAGCTGAAGTTGGTCACAGTTCGACTGGGGATGCCCAAGCACCGCAACACTGAGTGATGAAGCATCAGAGTTCAGTATCTGTGTGATGAGTACTCGTCACACACCAATCCAAAACATCCGCTTACCTGTAGTGACTATTCCAGCAAAGACCCAGCACTGGCCATACTTAACGGGGGTGCCGCTGTTCTTATGGTACTCCTTAAGGATTTCCACACTTCCACTCCATACTGTTGGACTGGTCCCACTTGAATAGTTTCCTGACCAGTTTCCCACCAGGACGCCACCGTCATCAGGGGAGTTGATCTGTATAATTGAAGAAAGTGTTTTTCTTGTGTGTGTTTTGCTTTGTTATACCTTATAGTCTGAAGCTATGAACTCAGTTCTTAGAAAAAATAGAAACCCTGTCCCTGCAGAAGGGGCAAAACCTCTCTTTCCATTTGCTTATGTGCTCAGCAGCAACTCCATTTCAACAGCTGCTTTTTTATG
The DNA here is from genome assembly GCA_016785225.1 of Psettodes erumei. Lineage (NCBI taxonomy): Eukaryota > Metazoa > Chordata > Actinopteri > Pleuronectiformes > Psettodidae > Psettodes > Psettodes erumei. The sequence goes on along the minus strand of JAFBJZ010000864.1, from coordinate 619,636 downwards.
TTAGCACAAACAGAGAATGGGCTGAGTGTCTGCTAACAAGACTTTACTTCCTTCTGTCCCTCTTGTTAATTTTGTGCCAAACAACATATTTGATGTTGTATGTATACATACGTATATATTTCAAAGGATTAATCAAAATTCACACATGCCGGTGGCATTAAAGGAAAGATCTGAGGACCACCAACAGGACTCCTTCTGTGTGGTGATACAGTATCTGTGCCAAATTTCATGGTGATGCAACCAATAATTATGGAGATTTTACAGTCTTGACTAAAGTTATGCACCAAAAGAATGACATTGTTTTCCCCCGACCCATGATGCTACCATGGCTAAAAAAGGCATGATAATGGCAGTGGAGCAGATAGGAACATTGCAAAGGCCTTTCTGTCTAAATGTCGCATATTGTATTAGGGCTCACAAAAGGAGAGAGAAAAATCCATCAACCTCAACACTGAGATGCTACAGGCATCCTACTGATCCACTGCTGTGATCTGGAGATTTTTTTCATAGCTAAAAGTGGTTGAACATAATGCTCTTAGCAGGGGGTTCTGTTGGTTTGGTCAGTTTACACTGGCACTTCAGGAAGAGAAATATAAATGTGGGCACATCGTGTGACTCCTAGGTCATGGTTTTCTGTGCTTCGTATCATCCAGTCATTGTTCCCTGTTTTATTCTCTGATACTCTTCTCCCCTCGTTTCAGATCCTTCGCTTCCTGCCCTTGTGTGTTTCCCACCTCTGTGATTGCCTGCTCCAACCTTATTTGTTTCACCCATGCCTCATCACCCTTCCCTCCCCAGTGTAGTTAGTCTGTGTTCCTCCATCTCAGTGCCATTTGTCTTTGTATCTTCTGTCAAGTGGTCCACACTTTTTCCCAGCGTTACTGGACCTCGCCTTTGCATTTCCTATTTTGTCTGCCTGACGTCCTGAACTGTTTGCAGGTAAAGACTATGATTTTTGAATTGCGATTGTGTCACTGAGTGATGCTACCGAGTCCTTTGCCTGTTTGCGCCAGTTACAGATCAGGTTTACAAAAAAGACTTAGCTCTGTCTCACCATGGCTGAGATGATTCGCACCACATTAATTGGGTCTCCCCAGCCAGATGGAGGAGTTCCACTCTTTTCCAGAACAAAGAGGCAGGCAGCTAGAATCCCATCATCAAACTGAACCCAAAACAGAGAGAGAGAGAGAGGTGGGGGAGGTCAGCCAGTTTCTGTGGCTCAGTTCAAACACCGATGTGACAAAATAACACAGCCCACTCACCTGCCCATAGTTCCAGGTTCTCACTCCGATTTGATTCTCTGTGCCATAGTAGATTCGTCCAACATCATTTAGGACATACTCTTTCCTCTCCTCTTCAGAGTCCATGAACACCGTGTCATCTAACAGAAAGCAATAAGTACAGTACACCTCTTGCTCCAAAAGCAACATGTTATATCTTGTTTAAGATAGACAAAATGCAAAAGTGCAAAGACCCAGCTGAAGCAGTAACAATATATCAGTTTTAATCCCATGTTTACCTTCACACCAGGGGTTGAGTAACATGTAGATGTCATTAGCAGGGTCATGTGCTGAAAGGCTCTGTCCGTTTGTGTTACTTGTTTCCACTCTGAGTTGGTATCGGCCGATGCCCGCCTTGGGTGGAGAATTAACCGAGAGCTTTATCCTTTTGTCATTCTGAGCCACAACAGCAGCCTCCCAACGACCGTCCTCCAACTCTTCTACTAAGGGGACAATTACATGGGTTCCCTTTGCCACTGCTGGCAGTGGCCCTGTGGACGAGAAAGGAAACACACATTTGAAAATTGTGGCTTGCTGTTGTTCAGATTCCCAAACACATGCAGAGCACTACACACAGTTGGATCACAGTTTTCTTATTTTCCACCACCCTCTATAATCACCAAACCTGCATTCCTACCTTCTCACGTGTGTTTGAATAAACAGAAACCAAATAGAAAGAATCCACAATGTACTGGCCTGACAAAGTGTGCGTGCACAGCACACGCACATGCCCACGCAACATGTCATGACAGAATCTGATCTCAGCGTAGCTGTGCTATAAATGGAATCTTCGTCTGGGCAGTTGCTCGGCTTCAGTGTTCCTGCACTGTCTGCCATGAACAGTATAGGCTGTAGCAGGGGGAAACTAGCACCCAGGTAGATATGGTGAGAATCCCTCAGTCATTAAGAGGCTCATGGAGCAGAGGTATGTCAGCTTCATTCTTCTTTTGGCTTGAATGCAGACTGGGAGCTGTGAGTCTCTCCAATCTTCTGTGCTGGTTGCCATTTACAAGCCTCTCTTAAAATAAAGCTAAAATGGCACAAAAATATTTTAATGATTCGACCAACAGTGCCAAATGTAGCCAGTGCCTAAGGTTTTGTGTAACTACACAGACAAACTAACTCAACATGTCTTACTGCAGTGGTGGGGCACACCCATCACCTGCCCTATGCACCGGGAGTATCTGTGCATAATCCAAAACTAGAAAAACATGAAATAAAGCCATTTCCTTGTGCAGGAAATCCCTATATGACTACACCAAAATTGAACAGGTGAACTCCGGCTGCACCAGCCACTCCCATGACTGGAGGCCCACACCAACAGCAGCGATTAAAAACAGAGAACACAGGAGGACATGTAAAATAACTGCTAAAACGCCTGAAACATAAAATAAACAGCAACCAGCAGCCTGCCTTGCCTCTGCCCTAACTGTTGACTGTGCACTCTTGATTAAGAGAAGGGATGTGTGCAGGGGAGTCTCAGAACAAGAACGAAGAGGACACACCTGTGCTTAACGACTGAGGGAGTCTCACCATAATCTACCTGGGTCCTAGTGTCCCACTACCTGACGATGCCCAAACTGTAACTGTAGGATTTCTGCATCTTGGGTGCAAAAAGATTAATTTTAATGAGAACTATACACAGTGTACTCTACAGTGCTAAGAAAAATGAAGAGACCTTTGGCGTTTCCTTCATTTATGCATTCTTCTTAAAATTTATGGTCTATCTTTATCGATATTACAAGACTGAACCAACACATCATTGTATTGATCTTGTCTATACTCTATGTTAGAGATACTTTCATTTGTACTTAAAAAAACATTTTAAGTTGCTTTCACAAAAATCATTTGCTGATATGAACCATGCCCCTCAAAAGTAGAGGAGAATTATTGTGGATTTGCATGAAGCTGGAATGGATTACAAAGTTGTCCCAAAGTTTAAGTTTAACATTCATCAGTCTACAGTTTTGCAATGAGTCTGTAAATGGAGGCTATTTTGTACTGTGACTATTCTCCCTCGGGGACTGAGCAGACTCCAAAGACACAACACAGCATGCTCAGTGAAGTAAGAAACAACCCTGGCGTAAAAGCTAAAAGGATTAAAGGAATCACTGGAGCCTGTTAACATCTCTCCTAGTGAGTCTTCCGTACGCAAATCATGGTGCATGCATGGTCTCAACCCAGGAAGCTGCTGCTCTCCTTAAGAAACACACCTCTGCATGCCTGAAGTTTGCCAAGAGAAGCTTAAAACTCCACAGCAGCCTTGGGGAAATGCTTTGAGGACTGATCAAACTGAGGTTGAATAGTTTGGGAAGAACCTTCAGCACTATGTAAGTTTTAAAGAGGACACTGCACACAAACATGAAAACATCATGTGGAGGGAGCATCATGATTTGAGCCTTTGCTTCCTCTGATCATGAACAGCTCGCCATCATGGAGGGGAAAATAAGTTTCCACATTTATGAAAGTATTTCACAGGATAATATCAGGGTGGCTGTAACGGCTGTAGAAGTTGGGAAAAAAGAAAATCCATCTTTTGGAGTGGCCCAATACCCAAAAAGGGAAACTATAGATTTACCTCAGAGAGGTCACGAAGGAGAGGATAAGAACATGGCTGAAGCAGTTCTGTAGAAAGAATGGTCAAATATACCCCTGAATGTCATGCAGGTCTGATCTGACATCACTGGCAACACTTGTATGAGGATGCTGCTGCCAAATGGCAGTTTGACCGGTTATTGAATCAATGGCTCACCTTTTCTTCCCAACAGACATTAGATGTTAGTTTTCTGGGTGTGTTCAATAGAGATGCAAAAAAAAAATTCAACGTTTTGGTGATAGTTAAAGCACAATGTTTATCCATACTTGTGACTTAGATGGAGAACAGTTCACATTTTGGAAGCAATTAATCCAGAAAAGAAGGTCATTCCAAAGGCTTCAAATACTTTTTCTTGCCAGTGTATACTTTCCAGTGTTACATACTATAACTGTTCGGGAGGGAAACTCCATTTACAGCCACTGAGCTTCCTCCATAAAGTGAATGTGGATAACTTCAGCCCTCCTTGTTTTTATTCTCAGCCTCAGTGGATGTGACCTTTTCTCTGTTTGCTGTGTTTACAAATGACTTAAGAGACAAAAGTCACAATACTGCAGTATCTCCATATGATGTTAATTTGGACAGACATACTATTGATTGGGTGTGACGACTGGAGCCAGAACTGGCCTCCATAGAAATGAGGGAAACGGAATAAACAGCCATGTGAATAGCATTACTCTGACCGAGAAACAAAAAAACAGCAAGGAGACATGAGCGCAGCAGAATGAAAAAATGTTTGTGCTTTGTGCCTAAATTGCAGAGGTTAAAATTTCCCCATAATGCTTCAACAGTGTCTTGAAAACTAATGCTTAAATATCCTAGATATTAGCTTGGGGTGTTCATGGTTCCCAGAAGAGGATATCTATTTAGTTTCTTACAGAGAGTTAGATGAGGAGATCAATATCACTCCAGCTACAGACACATCCTCCCATAAGTAATTTTACTCTTTGCATTTTACAAAAATCAAAGAAATGAGATATGACGTGACATCCCTTTTGTTTCTTCTGACATCAGAGCCTCTCACCAACTAACCCCTCATGAAGAACTACATTTTCAGCTCTTCAGCAGTAACACTGTGCAGTCCACTCTGCCTCTGACTTTCATTCTGTGAAGTATTATTAAAATCTCAGCCTGGGCTTCAGAGGTTGAAACACCAAGCAAAACAGAAAGCCAGGACATTTAACTGTCAACTTTGACTTGAATTTTGAAAACAACAGATTCAGCCATGATTGGCTTCATGTTGTTGGACTTGCATCTGAGAATACATGTTTGTACTCAGCAGAAGGTAGTGCCAGCAGAACTGAAAAGAAAAAAGTTTGAACTGAGATATGAGTGGGAAAATTGCAGTTTTTGTTTTGAAATAAATTATCCACTTTGGACAGCAGTGGCATGCTTTTCAAAAGCATAAAAAAAATGCATTATCTACAGCTGCTATTGTCCTCCTGCTTATTGCTGGCATGACAGATGGGTTTTTAAAATTATGATGATACATGATTATTCATGAACAGGGTTGTTATTTTTGTTATTGCATCACACTGTGTGCTCCATAGGTTGGAATAACACGCAACATGCATTCATTAAACTATTCCTTTTTCCTCAGTTACAAGCAGGAAAAAAGTCAAAAAAACTGGCATTCCTAAAATGGTGCATGGATGCACAGCAGAGACATTGTAATTATTCTCTCTATGCTTTACTCAGCACACTCAGCTGTGATTGTCTATTCTATATTGGTCTGTCCTCTCTGCCTCACAACACTCAACACAATGGGAGAGGGAACAGTGACAGAAATGAACAGTGGGTAAACAGTTGGCACTCTGGGGCTCAGACCGTTGGTAGCGGAAGCGTTGACGGTGAACTGTCAGTAGATGTGATTTTTAGTTCGAGCAGCACTGCGGACTCGGCATCTGCAGCGGGCTGTACCTGGAGCATAGCAACCAGAACGGTTACCATAGCAATAGCAACCAAAAAATACATCCCCCTTCCCAACCCCTCCCCTTCTTCTCTCTCTCCCTCCCTGTTTACCGTATCTATAAATCTATCACAGACACAAGCAGTCAAATGAACAGCCTACGGCAGGAAAGCAAAACTTCTTGCTGGCACATTTTGTTTCCTCACACAGCCCTGAACCTCAGTGATCATGTGGAGCTCTGCACAGGGTTTCTTGGAGGGTCAGGGAAGAATGTGAGTGTGTCTTGGCCAGGCAGGATTGTGCCCATCCAGTTTCACACATCGGTCTTGCAGGATTAGAGGCCAGTCATGTGGCAAATTCATTAGAAAATTGAATTAGTATTCATAAACATGCCTGTGGCCTATGGAATATTAATCAATTTTGACATTGTGAAAGTCTATCTTTATAACGTTATGCTGATGTCTACCCAAAAAACCCAAAATATGATGACATAACACTGTGAACTGCACAGTTTCTGTGAAGGACTCCGACAAACCTGTTTTAAGTTCAAGGTGAAGTTTGTCAGTGTTGCGGTTAAAAGGTCGAGACAGGGTAATCCACATCTGAAAATTCTGCCCTCTGCGGATGATAAAGTTATCACTTTGGTAGAGATCTGTGTGATGCTGCATGCGGTTCTCTCCTGATTTGCTTTTCATCAGATCTATTGACCGCACTTTGAGAAGGAGTTCTGTGAAAACAAAGATACGAGAGAGGGAAGTCAGACATATGGCTGGCGTTCACTTTGTGAGATAAGTAACACATTAGTGAGCTCTCCATGATGCCGTTTACCATCAAACTCATCGTCACCAGTCAAAGGTTTCTCGCTATTTATCCCGTCATCCTTCTCCAGCTCATCATTCCCTGCGACCAAAGTATCTGTGATGTCATCATCAGGTGTCTTGGGACAGCAGCATGGACAGACTTTACGCAGCCACTGCAGACATGCATTTTCTTCCGGAACATCATTTTCTTCTGGTTGTTCTCTTTCTTCTACTGCGTCCTCCCCAAATCCAAGAGTGACAGATGGAAACCGACCCACTGCAGTTCTGTTCCTGATGGACCGCGTCTCGGGCATCCTGAGAAAAAGGCGAACGCGGTCAGGAAATCGAGGGCTTTGTCACATTAGGCTTTGGTTTCCTAAAAGACGTCACCATTTTTTATACATGCAGCTCCAAATGCTACACTCAGTTGTACCATTCCCGATAAGCCTATTTCTTCCTCCTGTAAAGTAATCATTGCTTTTAATCTGTTTTATTAACACACATTTGTGCCTATCTGTATACAATAATAGGTTGAAATGCATAACTTGTGTACAGTGCTGAAAATCTTAAGTAATGGATTCATTACTCTGGATCCCCACCTTCTCAGGCATAAAGCAGTCCCATCACATCAACTCAAGCCATCACTGACACCATTCATCATGTTTGAAATATGCACACTTGAAATGGTTGCAAACTGGATCTCACTCAACACCACAAATCATGTAAAGATGGATATTGTTATAACAATGTTTAATGTTTTGGTTGGTTTGGCCAACTTTGCATTTGTGCTACCTCCCAGTGAGAAACTGGACGTTTCAGTCATCATCCTTACCTTACTTCAGCTTTAACCATTAGCCATCTATTAAGCTGTTTGTCAGCATTTGGCTATCAACTTTCATCCATTTTAGCTATTTCGCCACTTGCTCATTTGATTTAACAGATTATTCAAAGTTTAACCTTTTAGCTATTGAATCATTTATTGATTACTTTTAGGCAATGACTCTACAGTATAGCTATTTTTTTCATAGCTGATGTACTCTGTGACCTTTTTATGTAAATACCCACTGGCAACTTCAAAAGTCCCCCTTCATCTACCCCTGGTTGAGAATCATTTATTTGATTTATATGAAGAGACACAGAAAAGCTCCTGTGTGTTCGGAAAAGTAGCCAATTGTATCACATTAATATTCCTCCTCTCTGCTGTGAATTTAGGGCATGAGGGTATTGATAAAAACATATTTGTTTACTGACATTATTGTACAGAAATTTTAGTTATGGAACTGTATAGAGGAGCTGTTCATATGACTTGCACAATTATCTTAAAACACTGTAATAAATATGAATTTGATTCACTGATATTGTTACTGCACGGAGGATAAACCATACAACGGTCTTGATTTGGTCAGCCTAGTCCTATACACACACAGAATTATCCCGCAGGAAGCAGGAAGCAGGAAGGATGCTTTGACTCTGTTATACCATCCGGACACCAACTGGAGCTGATTCACTGATGCTGAATTACAGAATCACTGAAAGCTTCCAGGAGGTTTTCTAGGGTGGTGAACACGTGCTCTGATTCACAACTATGGAATAAATTCATTTCTTTGGGTAAAATCTCAAACTTGTCCCCTCCTGACCCCAGAGATTAGAGTCACATTTCTCAGGTGAGACCACGAATCCAAGAAATCAAAGGTAAACACATGCATTCTGCAAAACATATGCAGGGCAAGATGCTTTAAATCCATCCTACTTCTCTTTCATTTTCCCCCTGTAGTTCCCTTTGCCTCTCCTCTGCTCTCCTTATTCTACTTTCACTTGCAGCTTTCTAGTTGCAATTTCACCTAAAGGGAATGCCACGAACCCAATGAAAGCATTTTCCACACATTTACATTCCTCAGCAACATTCGCTGTTACCAAACAGACTTAGGTGAAACAATAGCAAGATGAGAAAATGAATTCACTCATTCATTATGCGAGTGAAGATGAGACAGAGGGATACTGCAGCAGGTGAGGGAACGCCTCCTTCCCGCTCAGGGTTGTGTGTCATATTTAGTGATACGCATAGCTCAATATATCTTATCCAAACAATGTGCATCAACACAATATGTACCCACCTGATAAGCATGCTAATTACTGCAGTATGTGCGTTACATGACAACTTCATGTGGCGTTTTTTGCTATAGCATCTGCATACGAACACAAACGCTCACAATGACATAGCTGCCACATAGAGTCATCTCATTTATTTGTTGACCATTTTCATAAGTGATTAGTTGTTTAAGGTGATTTTTGAACATTCCAAGTTGGTTTCTACCTTCTGAAATTGAAAGGATTTTCAATTTTTCTTTGTATACGTTGTAGTAAACCTGAATATCCTTGGGTTTTATTCTGTTAAAAAAAGAAGTGATCTGATCTTGGGCTATCTTGGGCTAATTATCACTGAACATGAAGTACATCTGAAGATAATGAAATGTTGCTCATTTCTCAGGTAGGTATGTGGTTGTTAGAAAAGTTTTGCACAAATTGAAGTTTTGACTTGAAGATGAAAGGATGTCCCTGAACCAAATTTCACATCAATCCATCTGGCAAAAAGTGTTGGAATGCCATTTCCTTCCTGAGAGCTGTGGCAAATCTCCAGATCTTGATCAACTATGCGGGTTGTGAAAGTTTACTGCAGGGTGGGGCCTCACAAAATGTTAAAATTGAAAATGACATCCAGCACAGCACCTCTCTCAGTGCCAAAACCGTAAGGAGGGTTTGAGGAGAAAGACGGCACAGAAATTTGCTCCATGTGGTTGAAATTACCGTCGGCCGGTCTGGCAGGGTACCTCAGACCCAGAAAAGTGGCCCGCCCAAACCGATCAACAAACCTCGCTGCTGCCGCTTCCAATAACCTGCTAAATGAAACACGAAACATTTGCACTGCACTCTAAACTAACACAACCCGCACCAAGGCTGCACAACAGTGAGAGTGAGACTGTGTGACACGGAGTGAATGATGAGATGCCCGACAGCTGACCCTGCCATGAGCTGAGATTCTCATCACTCCATCATCTGCTGTGTTACATTGTAATGACTTAAAGCAGACTTTCTCCCACTGGACTCCAACATGCAGTATGAGCTTGTATATACAACTAAATCTCACATATAGGTCAAGTAAATTTGGTCAGATCTCAGATAGGGAGGGTCACTGACACCAACAGCAGATATACACATGCGCTTTTCATAAGAGTTCAATAGTCTCCTCCAGGAGGGTGATGATCCAGTAAGCATCCCACAGCTACACTCATGAGCCTTTTGCATTGGGGCCACTCACTCTGAGCTGCTAAGAGAGAAACAAAGGGACCTTCACTGATGTCCAGTTCACATGAGAATTAAAAAATTCACAGAGTTCTGTTTATAACCTTGACTTTGTATTTGACCCCGGGTGATGTAAACATTTTTATCACTTTCACACATCTGTCAGATTGACAACATTGCGTGATCACATCCAGTAAGACTGGCCCTAAGGAATCTCTTCCAGTCCAATCATGGGGTTTTCCACAAATGTAAATACACTTTATTGCCATCTCAGTTGCAGTTGATGAAAATCCAGGAGCTGATCATGCAAGAAATGCCACTCATTAAAGATAGACTACTGTGTGCATAATCCTGCCATGGTAGTAACAAAGTACAGTCTGAATGCAAACGAATCTGAGCTGGATAGATATCCTTAACAACATAAAGTCATATCAATCAAAGGCCTAACTCTCAGGCTGTTTATTAGAGCTACACGTGAAATAGCCGATACAAACTCACTCAGTTCAGTGGCAGAAGAAATGTAACAATGCAGACTGGAGGAAGTAATCTTCTGTTCGCTGCCACATGTTTTCGCCTCCTATAAATACTTGTGAGCAAAGACCGAGAGGACACGCCTTCCAGCTGCGCAGACAGACAGACACAGACCAAAAAAACAGCTGAAATCATTTGGGTTAGTCGCAAGCAACCAATGACATATGGGAAAATGATATGTCTTCCTCACTCTATATCGTGCACTGTCCGTAATCTTGAAGTTTAATTGATTTGTGATCAATGTCTCATTTTTCTAACTGTAAGAAGTTCTCTTTCATAATAGATAAACTGCAAGTTTTAAATATGTTAGTAATATATAATGAACTAGTTAAGTCTATAGTAATAACTATTATTATTTGTACTAGTATTATTGGAATCTGACCCTCTATAGGCGTGTGTCCCATCCATGTCCTTGATTTATCAATTCATTACATGCACAATACCAGGACCCTGAAACTGAAGTAGCTAGTGGAATTGAGCAATGATTCATTATCAGTGTTGCTGTTCACACCCTGTGCTTCTCCTCTGTGACATGTCAGAATGTCATTGCAGAGGAAGCCTTCTTCTTCTGTAAAAAAAATAGGCTGACAATTCAGGTAGGTGGTGAAATTAAGTCAAAGTTGTTGGCAGACACACCGTGTGTTGGTCCACACCTTGTTCATCTGAAGGTTTGATTCTCTAGAGGGGCAGAGTGCTCTGGGACTTACGTAAAACACAACAAGAGCTGGAAAGGAAATTATCTGAATTAACCACACTGACTGGTTGAGTAAGTTTTCGCTTAGTTTCTCAACTGTGTGACAAGTCAACTGTGAACAAAAGGACAGGAGTAATAGACAAATATTTTTGTGACACCATTAGATATGGAAAAATCAACATAGACAGGGGTGTTATTTGAAAACTGCTACTAGGACTTCTCCTCAGTCCTTGTGGTTTGTCCTGACAGCTGGATGAACTTCCATGAAATCTTATAGAGGCAGCGTACACATGGTGCTCAGATGATGAATCCTAATGACTGTTCACACCTCCTGACTTCTCTCTGCGGCCACTACAGGTAAACATTTGTGATTTGTGAAATGCTGTGAAAGTATTTTGTTTGGATTGTTATTGAGATTGGATGACTGTGTTGATATGGTGGTTTGTCTGGTACTGCTATGCTGAATTAGCATGGCATCATACTAAACTAAGATTGAACTAAGTTTGTTAGTTAAGACACTCCCAAAAGACAGGTTTCCCCGCTCGAAAAATGCCATGACATCAGTCCGACCCATCGGGCATGGTTGACTTCTTCAAACGTATAAAGGCAGTGACACCGGCACCTCAGTGATTCTGTGATATATGACTGATGATTTCTCTCTGATGACAGAAAAACCCACCAAAGAAGCTCGCTGGAAGGCAGTGACACAGTGTGTGCTGTTTTATTACCGGATCTCTGACATAGTGTGCAACAGTATATCATCATTGATCATTCCATCATTGTATATTAAAAAATGTGCATGAGAACGAGGCAACGCTTTGATGATCAGCTTTTTTTCCCCCCTCAATCAACTATTTCGAAGCTTATAGAAGCGATAAGCCAATCCATATACAGTCAATTTACTCCATAATCAGTGTTTCTGCATGCATTTGGGTGTGTTATATTAAGGACATCCGTACGCGCACACAACTGAGAAAAGCAACATTGGTATTTAAGCACTCACTCACATAAATCTAGACAGTTCAGTGAAGGTGTTAGAGAGGTTTCTGACATATGCTCTGAGGCATGAGGCTTTCAGACCCTCTGGGGTCGCTGTGATTGACAATCTCCCAAATAAGTGGAACGAACACAGTCACAAGACACTTGGAATAGAAACACCCACTTGCTCTTTCACAAACACGCTCCAGAGAGTGACGGACAACTGAACGACAGGACGACGGTGGCAGCGATTCCCGCCCTGATCAGAGCAGGAGGTCTGTGACTGAGGGCAGCAGCTCGGCTAGCTCCGACCTGATGTTGGCCGCCTGAGTGACGGGGTTGCCGCGGAGATCGAGGTGCTTCAGTTTGGGGCAGGAGGCCAGCGGCTGAAGATCTGCCAGGGTAGAGATGTCTGTGCATTTGGGTTAAGGGGAAGAAAAAGACTTGTGTGTGCTGTGGGGAGAAACGTTAGTTGCAATTAATAGGAGGTGTCACCCATATATTTCCAACACTGGTGTAAAAGTAAGATCTACATGTCAAATGTGACACTAGAATATCAATTAATTTCTCTTCATACAACATTTACAATAGACATTTGCACACTGACAGTGTAACTGAGCTTTCATCAGATTAAAAACTCAAAACCTGAAGATGGCCCGAGTGTCGTAACCTGCAGACGTCAATAATTCCTCTCAAGTGTATCAGCGGAAGTGAGGCATGAAGGGGAAGGAGTGCATTGTTAAGTATCTCTGCCCCTCTTAATGATGCTGCATGTTCTGTGAAATTTCATCACGGATTTTGTTCAATCTCCACATCAAGTCTCAGGTAAAAAAACCAAATTATTCATGCGCCGAGCCAGGGAGCCTTGTTACCGCCGCAGTTTTCTAAACTCTGTAAACACGGTCCGTCTCTTACATCACGCTCTTCGCACTCTGTCAGCTGTTAGCGCTCTTTACTGGGGTTGTTTTGTAGCACCGAGCCGCGCGCACTCAGGGATGATTCACACAAATCTTGAGTCACCAGTGAGAGGAGTTTGGAGATAATAAACACTGATCCCTTTGACAGTGGTGCTGCAGGACTAGCACAGATCCAGAACAGGACTTCTCCCTCACACAGACTAATGAATATGAGGATTTTAATTGAAGGATACTGTTATTCTTCAAGAGGACTTCCTCCAGTTTGGGAAGGTGATACAGTCCCTCCAGATTTTCTATGGTGTTGTTATCAGCCTCCAGGACCTGCAGGCGTGAAGAAGTCACATAATTGCAGAAATAAGTCATCGAGATGTTTCTTTCCTGCTGCTATCTACCAATTTCGGGAGACACAAAAGAAGAAGGGAAACACCATCCACGTTGGGGGGACTATTGGATTTGAATTACAGCTTCATCACCTCGAGACACTGCAACATCGCGAACTGAGGAGGCAGCCGCTGCAGCTGATTAGCCGACAGATTGATATGGGTGACCAGTAACAGCTGGTCCAGGTGACATAAAGTTGTTAGGTTCTGTTACAAAAAAAAAAAAAAACAAGAGCAATGACTTTTCAGAACTTCCCTATGCAGCAGATAGGATTCAAGAGGAGCAAATGTGATTCCTTGCCATAATTCTGAACCAACCCTGTCAGAGATGCTGAAGACTCGCACTTCGGCGTACTCCATTTTCAGGATGGTGTTTTCAATCATGAACTTGCTGCACAGGTCACTGTAATACGCCGAACGCATGGGGTCCACTTCCTGAGGGGGAACATGAGAGCGTTCAGTGCCTGAGCTGTGATTTTTTTCCAGGTCAGAGCCACGGACCTTATATGGCAGGCTCTCACTTTCAGCGTTTGGAAATGATCGAGCGTCTCCTTCTCATATCCCAGGGGGTCTAGCGCCCTCATCAGGAGGATAATGGTCAGTAAGCACCCTGCCGAGTCAAAGAGAGTGGATCAGTGGCCACATCATTGTGATGTGCGACAACATACAGTATGACACCATTAGGTATTTATGTTTTCAAGGAGATGAAGTCGCTCTGTAAAGAATGTGGAGCCACGTGAATGCTATGAAGTTCTTACACTTATTGAGCGGCTCCAGTTCTTGTAGCTGATTGCATGATTGTAGCTCTGACTGCAACACTGAGGTCTTCTCTACCGAGAGTTCACTCCTGCAGAGAAACAGCACACTCGGTTCTCACTCGTAAAAACACACAAACACACACACACACACTCAATCTGCTTCTATTGTGCCAAGAAAGTACCTGAAAAGTTCCTGATCTGTAGCGGAGTCTCGACAGTAACTCTCAGTTCGACCTGGGGAGGTTAGAATAGTGTAGTGAAGCTTGAGGAAATACACATTTGCGATCCAGCCACTGATCCAGCATCCCACGCACAGACACACACACCAACTGTATCACCTGTGTAAAGAGCGCAGTCTCTGTGAGTGTGTTTCTCAGTCCAGTGTACGGTCAGATTGTGTTCGTTGGTGATGTCGCTTATGGTCCCAGGGGGAAGATCACAAATCTGAGTCAGCGTTAAGGTTATAAAAGGTTAAAAAAAGGAAAAAACAATGATAAACAGTCAAATTTCGGAATCTTACTCAGTAGGTTTCAGGCAGACTGTCTCACACGGTGTCCACCTACGGTCCATGATAACAGACAAAAGTCATAACAGCCACTAAGCTTGCATGTCAACAGACCCACTTCCATCACAGCAAACTGTATCTGCCGATGAAGACCATGTGTCCATTTACAAAGCTCCAGAAAAGGCTAGTGACTGGACCTGGAGCAGGGATTGTTTAAGCCAAAATATTAAAACCCATTGTAATACTCTTTTTTTGGAATGAAAACTTTTTTTCAGTGGCTTGCTGCCACAGGAGGCTCATGCTGTGAGTTCAGATACGAAGCGCGCGCTCCTGCGGCTGTGGGGAATTCAGCGCGCTGTTTTATCGACACTTCGGAACAATGGGCTCCTCGTAAAATGCACCCACTCGAGCTGTCGTTCTAACTCAACTCGGAGTCCTCTGTGTCACTGTACCCTGACAAGTCCCGCGCAACTGGAGGAAATGATAACATTGCACTGCAGTACGTTTATCAAAGTTTTGCAGTGAAGCTATTTATCTTTCTCTTGGTGCACATACCGCAGCGGCTCCTCCGCGTGTGGTATGTGTGGAACGGTGAGAACAGAATGTTAAGATGCTATCCTGGTCCATCAGCAGCACACAGGGAAACTCAACAACATCAGTCTGCGAGTTCACTTGTTCACTTGTCTTGTTTGAGCCAAACAGGAAGAGGATACCCAGACGGGGCTGTGTTTAAAGCGCGGGTGGACGCTCCTCCACTCCACTCTCTGGGGCTGACCGTCGAGGACCAGCAGCAGGCCGACCGACTGCGCCTGAAAGACAAGAGGGAGGGCGAAAAGGTCGCCGGGTCAATGCAGGGTACCACATGGACATTACACTGTCGGGTTTTTTCTTCCTCAGTATTGAGTTCACATTTTCTGTGCGAGTAAAAAGAAAAAAAAAAAACAAAGCAGTGCATGACTAATATGAGAGGCGGCCACATGACAGCTGTTAGATGGGATGGCATATCGCCATGGTATATTGCATGGTTGATCCTGAGATGTGTTTGAAATGCAGCCATTGTGTTTTGTGTTGTACTGAGCTACAAGAGCTGCATGTCGAGTTCTGGAAAGTGAACACATTTGAACTGTTTGTAACTAACCGTGAAGAACTGCAATAGAGAGAGTGCTTTATTTTATGATTAAATAAACATACTCACATCAACCGGCCTGGAGAAGGCAACAACTACTCTCTCCTCATCCCGACTGACGTACACACAGCTTATCATCTCTTCACGTTCCGCTGTTAAGAAGACAGGAAAACCTTCAGAATCATGGGGGTCCCGAGTGATAAATGAAGCAGATCAGGTCGGGCAAATGTTTGCATGGGGAAACATGTACTTACACGCATACAGTATTTTTACGTGAGGAAATAATTACAGACGTACCTCTACCCAGCAACCACCGATAGTAGAACCAAGCACTCTGATCGTTGGGGTCAGTGAAGAAAGCGTTCTGTACGAGCTCATATTCTGAAAAAAAGAATGGCTCAAGTTAGATGCTCAATGTGCACACTGTGCACATCAGCCATCATGCAAAGCGCTAACTTTTTACAGTCTTTGTAAATACTCAGACTGCCCACATCTGGTGCTGTTTGGTATTGCACGACAACACGACCAGCACATCCAGTTGCCAAGTTGTCACGCTCACCTTTGAGCAGCCGCTCCTCGCAGACGCGATGGGAGTGAGTCTGCGGGGAAGGCGGAGGGGAGGTCTGCGGAGGCTTGCAGCATGGTGACGGGGGTCAGGAGACTCCGGGTGGAGGAGCGGCAGCAGGGTGCTGCGGTAGTGCCAGCTGGAGTAGTTGGAAAAGTTGGAGCCAATAAGGCGGTCAGTGAACTCCAACTCCTGATCCACGGGAACACCAGACATCTTCACAACCATCCGGCGATAATCCCAGCAATGAACTGGTCAAAAGAGAAGAATATGGCGCAACACAGGATAAATCAATGGCACAGGTCAGGGATGAACCATAGCTGGATAAACAGACAGCACCATGCCTCCACATCCTCCACTTTCATAGCTTTTTCTTTTTCTCCTCCATGACTCACAGTTGCGCTCGTCCAGGCTGAGGCAGCGATCGCACAGACTCAGCTCTCTGGCCCAGTCGGGGCGAGGCAAGCGGGCTGAGACCCAACCTCGGTGGTGCCAGCTGCCGTAGGACTTCGGGTTCACCTTGAGGCAAGACTCCAGAAATGACAGCTCGGCCTCATAAATCTTTTGCACTTCATCCTTGTCCCTGCAGCAGACACAGAGAAACAGAGCCATTATTCTCCTGTCAAATGTAAGTTTATTTACCAGTCAGAGAGTTAAACCCTGAGTCTGCAAAGTCACTAGTAAGGATTTTACTTCACAGTCTCCAGGTGCACGAGAATCTCTCTTCTGTAGTTCCACAGGGTTGCAAAGTCAGGATTGGATGACAGCAGCTGCTGGGTCAGCTGGAGAGCTTCCTCATCCAAAATACCCTCCTTCCTCTATCGCACAGAAGAAAGTCACAAGTGTGAGGGGAAAAAGCTCAGTGGCAGACAGAGGAAAAGAACATTGTAATGAAAAATGAAAATTCACTTGATTTGTTGACAATGAGAAAAAATACAGAATCAAAGGACATTTAAAATGAGTGGCTTTCTGACGGACCTTAGAAAAACAGGCATCTCGAGCAGCCACGTATATCTTCAGCTTCTTCTCCCTCTCCTTCCTTTTCTCCTCCTCCTGCTGGGCTGTAGATTTAATCTTCACTCGTCCGTGCTGTTAAAAGCAAAAAAGAGCCGGAGGTACCACCCCTGCAGTTTACTCTGCTGCTGAAAGGTTGGTATAAATCATTGATTGTTCCATGCACAACGTGGACAGTTCATCAGTGCGGCAGATAATATGCCCCCACTTCCAAAGCAAAGGGGAAAATGTTAAACTGTTTTACCATCCTCTCTGTTTGTGATGGAGACTTCCTCAAAAATCTGTCAACATAGGAAGACGAAGGGAGATGTTCAGGGTTAGGCCCGGTGACGTTTCCGCGACACATATGCGACAGAGAGCATGCAGACTGACAGAAAAGTGTACGACAACGTGATATGACGGGCTCAGCCGCTGGTTCCGCATCAGCCCACGGGAAAGTCAAAACAGTGAACGCAAACAGCCTGAATCTCAAGTTAGCTGGCTAATTAGCTCCGCTGACAGCAGGCAGCCGTGGGCTGGGCTCGTTCACGCTCCCTTCAAAGCAGCACAGGACAACAGCAACCTGCGTTAAAAAACAAACAGACATGCTACTTATCATACCAATGACGCAGCTGGTTTTCTGCCTGGCCCGTCGTATTCTTTCTCAGAGTGCGGTTTGATTTGTCATGTCACCATCAGCATTTCCAGCGACTAAATGTTTTTCTTTTCCGGCGCCTGAGAACTGTGTCACCGCGCGTCGCCGTCTGCTGACGAGCCGGACCCGCGGTGCAGCTTTGTTGCTCTCTCGTGGAGAAAATGGCAAACAGCAGCGCAAACGTTTAGTTTAGTTTAGTTTATTTAAAAGGGGACAGTGCAATTTCGTAAAACACATGATTACACATGGTTAAAAAAGCCAGAATTAGCCAGAAGGCTAGTTTTCATCTGTAGTCCCCTGGCCATGATGTAAAAAAGGCAATAATATACATATGCAAACACTTAAATACAACATCACCACCTATCACAACATAACATCACAATAGGCTTACCTTTTTAACGTGGACGAAACTGATGTTCAACCCACAGACACGAGCTGACTTTACATTTTTTGGGCTTATATACTGTATAATACAGAATAATACACTACCACAGATATATCTACATCAGCGTATATTATATATCTAACATGAATATATGTTTTCAGCATAGCAGAAATCTGTTGATTTTATGGCTGATTTGGTAACGTTCATTTTAGGGCATACCCTCCTCTGACAGATGATGGCTACACACTACATGAGGGGAAAATGGGTTTGTCATCTGTAACAGATACATTTATTCCTGAGAAAAGGTGGGGAAGCCTCTCCATCATATGACAATTGAAGTTTTTTTTTTATTGTCCAGCAGTTTCACAAATTAAATGACATTTGCTTTACCCATCTCTTTAAGTATGATTGACAATGGCTTATTAATTTAGTGAGGGTAGTTAGTCTGGAAAACTCCAAATGCCCTCTGAGCTTAAAGTGCAAAGAAATAATAATTTTTTATAACAGAAAAATATATATTATGACAGACAACATGTTATACACATTTTAGATTTTACAATTCTACACAACATTAAATTCATTTATTTTCAGGAATCACTGTTGTTCATTTTATGGTAAATGTGAAAACAGGTGTTAATTCACTTAAATCACTGAAAATAGAATAGGAAACCTGGGAATGCCCAGTGATGATTACAAGTAACAATACAGTATTGTTCTTCAAAACACAACCTCAATATTACCATTGAGTGAGGTGTTCAAGTGCATTTTTTTTAACTTTCAGGCCACTGCTACCCTTTATGTACTCGGTCATATAATTACATGACGTTGATTCTTGCATAACTTTTCACATAGGCCTACCCTTTTTTCCACCTAAAAATCAGCAAAAATTCCCAGAGTGGAAATCACCTCTGCTCTGCTACATTGTATGGCCTATTGCTTTAATATATTGACACAATTTATTGAAGAATATCAGCCTATGTATCCCAATCCACATCGTTGTGTGGTAGCACAGAGTTGTACCCTGACGTTTGAGAGAAGTTGAGGGTAAGGTTGTTCTCAACATTTGTGCCGATTTGAAGCGTAGACAGCCAACCCAGAACTTTATCAAAGTGGCTGAGGGGTTTTTTCCTGTCTGACAATGACTCCGCGACGGTGGACGGTGCTGGGCTGTCACCTTTCACTGCAAATTAAACAAAAACATGGTTTGAGTATGGTCACGTTCAGTGTTATTGTGAATGCTACAGAAACTATTATGATTTTTACATAC